>CAMXCT020000201.1:202500-290278 GCA_947184155.2 Cladocopium goreaui | reverse complement strand
GTGTAGTGTAATGTAGTGAAGTGTAGTGGAAGGTAGTGTCGTGTAGTGTAATGTAGTGTAGTGGAGTGTAGTGTAGTGTAATGTAGTGTAGTGTAGTGGAAGGTAGTGTCGTGTAATGTAATGTAGTGTAGTGGAGTGTAGTGTAGTGTAATGTAGTGTAGTGTAGTGTAAATGAGTGTAGTGGAGTGCAATTTAGTGTAGTGGAGTGTAGTGGAGTGTAGTTGTGTAGTTGTAGTTGTAGTGTTGTGGAGTGTAGTGTAGTGTAATGTAGTGTAGTGGAGTGTAGTGTAGTGTAATGTAGTGTAGTGTAGTGTTGAGTGCAGTGTAGTGTAGTGGAGTGTGTGTAGTAGAATGTAGTGAAGGTGTAGTTGTAGTTGTAGTTGTAGTTGTGGTGTAGTGTAATGTATTGGAGTGTAGTGTGGTGTAGTGGTGGTTGTAGTTGAAAATGCTACAAAACCTACACGTTTTGCGCACTTTTGACAAGGTGCACAATCTCTTGCGCCTGCCACGCGAAGCGACATCTGAACCTCCAAAAGTGGTCCGAACCCCTGGTGTTTTTAACATTTTGACTTCGACATCTCAACTTCCAAAAGTGGTCCGAGAATGGTGTGTTTTGTACATTTTGACTTGGAAATGCTTCGCGCCACAATGGCGTGCACTTTTTCGACATCGCAACTTCCAAAAGTGGTCCGAACCCCTGGTGTTTTTAACATTTTGACTTGAAATGTGCTTCGTGCCACAACGGCGTGCACTTTTTCTACATCTCAACTTCCAAAAGTGGTCCGGACCCCTGGTTTTTTTATTATTTTGACTTCGAAATGTGCTTCGCGCCACAACGGCGTGCACTTTTTGGACATCTCAACTTCCAAAAGTGGTCCGAACCCGTGTGTTTTTAACATTTTGACTTCGAAATGTGCTTCGCGCCACACCGGCGTGCACTTTGTTCGACATCGCAACTTCCAAAAGTGTTCCGATCATGGTCTGCTTTGTCCATTTTGACTTCGAAAATATGTTTCGCGCCACACCGGGGTGCAATTTTTCATCTCTCATGCCAGCTGGCTCCGCACCCGCCTTTAGCGAGCCTACTTTTGGAACCTCCAAACCTTTTTTTTCCCTCTGTTGCGGCCGATCTCGCTCTAAGGCTCGGTCCTGACAGTGAGAGAAGCGCGGTAGAAAAGTGACAGAAAGAAACATGGCAACAGCGACGACACGCAAATCTCTCGGCCAGATTTGCGTTTCGCCAGCAGAGAAAACAGCGAAACAACACAAAACGGGGCCGGAGCCACACCAAAAAACAAAAACCACAAATCCGTGGATTGCCTCCGACACGAGAGTAACCCCACCGTGTCTCCGAAATATGCACAAACGAATTAACAGTCTATGGCCCAAACAAATTAATAGGGGGTGAGAAGCTAAGCAACTGTGAAAAGCAGCAACAAGATTGCTAAAAGCTACTGTACACAACGGTAGCCACCTCAGAATCCTCTCAGGCATGCTTTGTCTATTTTTTTTTTCCGTCCGACGCCTCTTGGCTTCCGCCAGGTCGTTCAACACGTTCGATTGCATGTTGCAACAAGCGAATTGACTAATTCCTGCAATGACGTGGGCAGTTCAATGACAGTCTCAACAGTTGAACTGGCGAGGACCGATACATAGTCCAATGAGCCGTCACAATCCCAAAACCACACAAGAAAACAGGGAAAACACCAACACAAAACAACCAGGGAAACAAAAGCAAACAACAAACCAAAAAACACCAGCAAGGAGGGAGAGTGATCGGCCGGCCAGTTCAGCAGCGTCAAATAGAAGAGAGATGATAACATTGTATCAACTCAAATTGGGTATGGCGGAGAAACAGAAAACAAAGAGACCAAACCAACATCACACACATCGCCACACCAAAGAAGTGAGTAAAGCAACACAGCACTATGCGGAAACCAGGGCTCCCCCCAGCCAGGAGCCCCGAGATCACATAGAGCAAGCCGTTCAGGCATGACAACTCACATGATGCACTTAAATTACCAGCAACGACAATGCCATGTGGTAACAGAAGTGGTGAAACAAGGTGAAACATAAGGTGAAAAGAGACCTAATGTGAGAAGCGATGTTAAGCATCAGGGGTTTCTAGGCACTCTCAGAGTCCGCTCAGTAGTTCTTTTCCAATCATCATCGGACGTGGGTAGATCCCTGGTCGTAGAAGTCAATCACGGTCTTGGAAAGCGTGGTACTTATCATCAGTTCGCGGAGAAATCTGTGCGTCCAATTCTCCGCATGATGTGCTTGCGCCTTGAGCCGTGCGTGGCATAAGTAGCAATGCTTTCTGTGCCTGGCTGACTTCGTAACTGGCAGAAATTGTGCAACCATCCAAAACACAACTCAATTGACGTAGTTGGCGTATGGCGGCTTCAAGGTCAGTTGTTCTTTGACTTGGCACAAAGTCAATTGAGTAATTGAAGCCGCTAAACGGCTAACAGCATCGTCTGCCATTGCGGGCTAGCACGCAGGACAGGGGGTTTCCTGAGTGTGTAAAAGAGGCTGCATTGTCCCGGTCTTGAGGGCGGTGTCGTCCTGTTGGAGCTTCAGGACGCCATGGCTAGGATGTACTTCATCATCTACTCTAGCTACCAATGAGAGTTGCTAGTTAGTTCAAACAAATCAACTCCAATTAACTCCCTCCCCCCTTTCCATCATTCAACCCCTAACCCACAGTGCAGAAGGTACCGCAACCTTCGAAACCCTTGGGTCAGCGTGCAGGACGTCGTCCTTAACTCACTAGAACCGTCCACGCTACCAAGTCAACCACTCCCAGAGCTCAGCCACTTTTACCCACAAGCAACAGAAACATGTCTGCTCATGTCGCTATAGTTCTTGTTGGTGTGTCACGCCTTGACACAAAATGATGCGGAGTCGCTAGTCAGCATCTTTCTGCTAACTTTCACAAAAGCGATCAAAAACACATGTCCTCACAAAAAGTCTTTACATCAAGACATGGTTTGTTTGTTTAAATAAGTTTGAGTGTTTGAAAAACGTTGAAACATCTCAAGCACCAAAACATGATTCATGATGTCTCCCTCAGATCTGTTAGCAACTCCAGTTCTGAATGCCTTTCAGAACGTTGCTCTCGCTATCATCATTGAGAGACAAAACACACTACTCTTCTCCAATCAATGTCAAACAAAGTTCCTTCTTCCGAAGTCACAAAAATGAATTCTACGATCTTCTCACGATTCCTTCGTGCACTTCTGCGATGATTCTGCAATCATTCTGTCATCGTTCTGTCGGCAAAAACTGAAGCAAAACATATGGAAAATGGTTTGATTTTCCATGTCACTATACAAATTCAAATCCTCACAATGTTCTCCGTGCAATCAAAGTAGTCAAAGAAGACGAAAAGTATATCGTTGTTGGGTTTCGTCATCTCCAATAAAACGTGCAAAACATGAAACGTGCAAATACGATGTCAACCATCACGGTTGAGCTCATCATCAAGATGAAAACCAAATTCACTTCTTCCAATGCAGAAAAGACCAATGGAATCATCTCACCACAGATGTCAGACATCTTCTCACAGATGTCATATTTTCACACCCCCTTTTGAGATGAACTCCATTCCATAGGTATACGCTGTAACCCATCCAGACTTCAGCACGTGTCGCTAAAGCTTAACAGGTCAATACATATGATACGAATTGTCCCGTTGTCCACCATCCAATGAACAACCAGCTCATAGTCTTTCCTCGCCTTTGCACCAATGAAGATATTCTCAATCACCCAACTGCCTCTGCACTGAAGTTCCAGTGAAGCAACCCTTTGGCTTTCCAACCTTTCCAGAGTCCTCCACAACCTTGCATGCGCAGAGAAAAGAATACCAATCCTTTGCAATTGGACTTGTATTCTTGTTTCCCAGGTGATTCATACTCCATTTGCAATATCCTGCCATCTCTTCATCGACATATACCTCTCGGTATGTCTTGCCTTCGTTGGCACACTTCCCAAACGCAAACTTCGTTCTGCTCCAATCTCGAAAACTCATTCCTTCAGGTACCAAATCAGCAGTAAGCTGATCAAGGACCTTGTCGGCAATCCCAGGAAAGATTGGGATAGGCATCATAGGCAACTGTGCATTCAAAGGTTCAGCTGCCGAAGAAATCACATCGAATTCATCATCATCCAGAGCCTCACGAAGTCGCTTGCTTCCATCTGTCATTGCTCCTTGACTCTCCAAAGGAGTCAAAATACTGGATCCGGCTGCATAGCCTGACCCTGAATTCTCACTGTTCCACTTCTTCTGAAGAAGAGCAAGCAAAGCCCTCTCATCCTCATCTGTCCATCCAGACTTGGCCATGGCTACAAACCAAACCGCGTCCGGTAGTGAAAAAGCACTAGACTGTGGCTAAACTCTTAGGAGCAATCAACCTAGAACGTGAAACGAAGTGTCAAACCGCCATCACAAGTGTGATAGGATCAGTGGCCTTTCAGATTGTTCTGCACTGCGCACACACACTGCATCTTACAGCATCGCGCAACAAAACTCTGCACAAGATGAAACATCGTGAAAACTCCTGTTTGTCTTTGGCAACGTTTGTTTGAGAACAACGTGCAAACAGAAATGAAACGGAATGAAACATGGTACCAACTTCTGTCTCTCTCTCTGTCACAGGGCCCCCTTTCAAACGCAAACTCAACTCTTCTTCGAAGCATGTTTGACTGCAATCAAAATGTATCTTGCCAACTTTCGGTTGTAAAACGCTGTTTCAGTATAGTTGATTTGATAAAGTTCTGCATGAGTCTGACATGTGCATGTTGAAAGTTTGGAGTGAAGATTTAGTGCAAACCAAGCTGAATTGGAAACAAACTTCAATGTCTTTCCAATCGGAATACCATCCTTGTTCTGACATCCAGTCTTGCACAACCTCACCAAAGCCTCATGCCTCATGTCAAAACTCTGCAAAAGATTCACTGTCTCAGGTCGGGACCAAATGGTATTTCGTTCTGGAAGCTCAAACGAACATGAGTCTGCATGTTTGAAGTAACCACCAATCGCGTTGATGATCTCATCCCATTCCTGGTCCTTTTCAGTGACTGAGTCCGGATTGAAATTGCGAAGCGGACTTCCACTTCCACAAGGAGTCGATGCATGAATATGCACCCAAGGTGGACATGACGAGTTCTTCCACTGTCGAATGCAAACAGCTACACGACTCAACGTTCCAGAACTCTGCACCTTAGCAACTACACCAATGTATGGGACCTTCGAAACTTCACAGACCTTTCTCAAGTTCGAATGTTCCGAACAACACAGTTCCACAATCGCAATTGAAGAACCCTGAGTCAACACTTGCTGCAACACACTCAGCTCACGAAGTTCTGCCAACTCAGCTGTCAAACCATCTGGAACCACAATCCCAAGAGCATATCGATGCTTATAGAAAGCTTTGGCACTCAAACATTTAGTGAAAAGATCTGCTGGATTCTCAACACCACTTCTGTGTCTCAATTTCAACAAACCCTCTCTCATCTGCTCTCGTAACCAATGCAATCTTATCTCAATGTGTCGTGAACGTCGTGGCACGTCCATGGATCTCACAAGTTGCAAGGCGGAGCTTGAATCGCTCTCCAGCCAAATCACAACTTCTTCTGGCTCATCGATCTCATGAAGTGCAAAAAGAAGACGGTGAACCAGTCTTCCAAACGCAACGCTTTCTTGACACACTGATTGCAAACCATAAAGTTCTGCCTCACATGAACTCAGACTCAAAGCTTGCTGTTGTCGGCTCAGAGACCTTACCAAAGACCTCTCAAAGAAAACAGCTCCACCGCTAACACCTTTGCGGTTGTTAAAACGGTACGGTGCATGTGAAGCGTCGCTGAAGGAGTGAAGATGGACTGATTTCAATTGAGCATCGTCAACCTGACTCATGATGGTCTCATCTCTGCTCGGTAAACACAAGCATGCATGCATGTCAACATACAAGAATCTCAAAACTGCTTTCAATGCTTGTTCAGTTCCGTGCATCGGTTTCGCTTGTTGCGTCCCAAGAACAGACATCCATGTCTTCAAGTCATGACGCACCTGTGACAACCAAAGCAATTTTCCCAACGCCTTTCTGAAGCGTGAGTATGCTTCGTCTGACAAAGGTTTCTGAAAGTTGCTATCCGTGAGTGTCTTCTCCAGATGTCCCGAAATGTCAGGAACATTCTCAGACCCACGAGTAACACCGTAATCCAGAAACGTAGAGTCAAGATAATGTGGATCGACACCCAGAGTGATCTCAGAGGAATCTCTTTCTCTTTTGATAACACGACCAATAAAGGTCAGGGATCCTCCCTCTTCTCCGATCTCTCCAGTTGTCTTCACAGGCACTACAGACGACAAAGTTGCAACCACATGTTCCTCGGCTTCCTTAGTGGTCGACAACAACAGAATGTCATCAACATACACCACACACAAACAAAACCCAATCTCATGACCATCTTTCACAATCTGTCCACCATACACACATGGTTCCAACGAATCCGACCAAAGGCCTACATGTTCAACCGTAAATGTCAAAAGCTGCAACCATGCCAGTGAAGCATCACGTAACCCGTTCAATGCCTTTTCAAGCAAATAGTAGGTCGCTTCACCTGATGGAAAGCTAATCGACAACGGCATTTTCAAGACAACATGTACACCAGTTCCCAATGGGCTATGCATGAAGGCATGACTCACGTCCAATGCACGCAAAAGCATCTTCCGTGTCGCTGCCATCGCAAGTACCAAATGAACACTTTCAATCGAAGGGGTAGGACTGCTAAATCCCAAAGATCTAGCTGAGGAGCCACGATTGAAGTCCTTCGCAACAATCCTGGTTCGAACCCTCTCACTGCTTTTGTAAGCTGCAACCCACCTCGACTGGATCAAACGAAGGTTCGGAACAGCCTTCTTCATATCGTCCAGTTCTGACTGGGTGATGATGCGGCCAGTCTTGCAGTGTTCCAAGTTCCTAACCTCCTCTTGCATACCTTTGAAACCTTGTTCCAAGTCAAGCTCTTGCAAACTCTGATCATCAATGATACTGTCCGGTTTCCAAACCAAGACATCCTGACCTCCAAGACGCATCTTCACAAAGTCATGTTCATTGCCTCGATTGAAACAAACAGAATCAAGAGAACCAGAAAACATTTCTGGAGATGTTGCCGGAGCAAAAGATGCTGGACCTTCAAGTATACCCAAACTCGCAACCAACACAGGCTCACCACTACCAACCCAAAACCAATCAAAATCCATGTTTGTTTGAAGCAGTTCCTCCGAATCTTCACGGATCTCTTTTTCCAACTGTTCTCGGTCGGTTTCAGCTTTCCTTTTAAACCTTCTAGTGTACTCAACCTGTGTTTCCGGCTGTCGCCGAGCGGACTCAGGTGTTGGTACCAATTCTTCATCATCGACCTCTTCTACTGGCACCTCAACCTGTGGTACAACTACAGGGCTCTCCGGAGAGAGTGCAGGTTCAACACGTCTTTCCTTTCTCCGTTGTTCCTCAAACTCAGCAAAACGCTTCCTACATTCCTTGTTGTGCCTAATACCAGGTGCTTCCATGCCACTCTCACATGCTGGACATCGACGAGTCGGTTCAAAACGTGATACGTCAGGTGAAGTTCTTTCAGAACCCTCAGGACTACCAATAGCTACATCTGCAGTATCTGCTGGTGACGTAGGAGATGGAGTGACAGAAACTCGAGACGGCTCTGCTGGAACTTCCTGTGGAGTCACGACAACGTTCGATCTTGCCAATGGCACTGCTGGCGCCAAACGCAACTCACCAGATTTCTTCTTCACACTGCTGGACTCTGGCAAGACAAGTTTGGGCTGCGAAGGTGCCGGCAAACTCTGGCCTTTCAACTTTCGCAACTCTTCAGGAGGTAGCTGACTCATATCAGCTGGTGCAGTCCCACTGTCATTCACAATTTGGGGTCTACTACCTACAGTCCCAGTGTCAAACTGTGTCAAAACACCCTGTCCCGAATTCAAATCCCATCTCAAAGGTGAAATGGCCCTGATGTTCCTAGCTACAAAACGCATCAACTCAGCTTTGCCATCCACACGAATGAGACCCTGCACAACTGGACCTCGTTCCAATCCCATGTGAATGAAAGTACACTCAACATTCCTTGTTGAAAGTGGTGAATGTTGCCGAATTGAATCAGGAATTTCTGCCAAAACCTGAGCACCAAACAAAGTCGAAACTGGTTTGGATAACTTCCTTCCTGAAACCATTTCCAATGGACTTCTGTCTGAACCTCGTGATGTTGAAAAATGGTTGTTGCACAAAGCCAAATACGTCAAAACGTCAACCAAATTCTCATGTGAAAACGTGACATCCAACCCTTGTGCATTCAGATCAGCCCTTAGTACAGAAAAGGATTCCTTTAATTCCCTCACTGCTCGCTCAGCCGACCCAATCGATCGATGTTGTTGTGGCGCGGCTCTCCGAATAGCGAACGTATATCGGCCAGTAGAGGATCCAATGATCTCTCCCACTGCCCTCTCGCTATCGGTGTGGACATCAATGGAGACTGCCTTCGAAGTCAACCCAAAATGTTGAAGCCATACAACAATTTGTCTCCTGGCTGCTTCGACATCTTCTCCAACCACCACATAGCCAATGCACCTCGACATCATCTCGGTCAACACAAGGATCTTCACAGAACCTGGGAGTTCGTCTGCAACGATCTCACCTGTTGTGTTGAGGAATGCAAAATCGGCCTGAATAGAAACTTCTTTCCTGTCACCTTTGTCTCTTCTGTGCTGAAAAACGGAACGACCCTTGGCACGCTCCAAACAGTTCGGATTGAATGGAATATGTCCCTGTCTTCGGTGACGTGCCAGTTCATTGTCGTCTCCTCCAGACACAGCTGCGACAGAAAAGTCACGAGTATCACTCACAGTCAAGTCAGACCTGTATGCACTACTACTACCAACATCTGGATACAAACGAACCCAAGGACAATTGGCAAAATAAGCAACATCAAGACAATGCATTCCAAGCTTTTCATGAAACAAATCAAAACCTTTTGGACCTTGTGTGAATCTCCATCCCGAATCTGCCAATGAAGTGATTGACAAAATGTTGTGTCGGATGGAACCCACCAAAACATTCAAACGTGCTTTCTTCCAACACCAATCATCACCTGATGTGCCTGACATGTGCATCTGTACTCCAATCTCAGCAGTGCCTGACATGTTGACTAAGGATCCATTGGCAGCTCTGTAGCCACCTAACCCCTCACTGCCCTGCAGCACTGACCTGAAGGCTGACAAGTTCGACTCAGCCAAAACACTTGTGGATGCACCAGAGTCAAGAAGCCACCAAGAAGCATCGGTGTTGTCAGCGACCTGTGAAAGCAAAGGTCGCAAAAACTTCAAGTAAGGTTCAATCTGCTGTTCAACTGAAACCTCACTGTGGTCGTCAAACCAATCATGTGCACGCACCAAAACGACTTTCATCGGTACAGTGGCACACAAGTCTCGGCTGGGGTCATTAACAAAACATGTTTCCAAGTTGGAACTATCACCAAGTCCAACCTCATCTCCACACTTCAAACCACAAAACCATGGCTCATGAGTACAGCTGTCGCAACCTCTTGCCAGCACACAACCCATGTCAGCCGCTTCAACTTCATCTGACTCATGAGTACAGCTGTCGCAACCTTTTGCCAGCACACAACCCATGTCAGCCAGTTCACTTCTCACTACTTCTGACTCACAAGTACAGCTGTCGCAACCTCTTGCCAGCACACAACCTGTGTCAGTCAGCTCATCTTTCTCTTCTGACTCATGAGTACAGCTGTCGCAACCTCTTGCCAGCACACAACCCATGTCAGCCAGTTCACTTTCTTTTTCTGACTCACGAGTACAGCTGTCGCAGCTCTCTGCCAGCACACAACCCGTGTCAGCCAACTCAATTTCAAAGTCTTTGCAATCAACCACAAGCCTATTCTCTGTTTCCATGTCAGCAACCTCATGCTCATGCACAAACCTAAGACCTCCAGTGGTTTCACATGTCATGTCAAACAACAAAGGATTAATGATCATGCTGCCGACACTGCCAGTCTTTTGGACATCAGACCTATTGTCGTGACTTGCACTCGGTTCCGCACTTTGGACTGGTCCCTGTTGCCAGGTATACCCATACCCGTCGCAATACCATCCAGAACCATCGTCCCACCATGTCTGCGAAACTCCCCATTGACCATCACAGCTCTCCGGCCATTGGTCATGCCACCAATAGTCATCATCGTCCCAACTCTCTGCAGTCCAGTCGGTCCAATCCTCTGAAACTTCATTCAACTTACCTTTCTTTCCCTTTCTCAGCAAAAAAAAGAGGGGGTCAAGCCAGGGGGGGTTAAGCCAGGAGTGGTTTCTTTACTGTGGCATTATAATAAAAAAGAGAAAAAATAAGAAAAAAAGAGGGAAAAAGAGAAAAAATAAGAAAAAATAAGAAAAAAAAAGTTTTTAAAAGGGTCTTAGCAAAAGGGTTATGAGCAAAAAAATGAAAGGTTATTGCTGTGGATTGGAAATTGTGAATAAGTCAAACTTATCAATTAAGTAAAATTTTGTAATTATTTAATTTAGCTAAGTAAATATGACATGTGTTAGAAATATCGGATGATTATTAAATTAAATAAACAGAATGGGCCAAAAATAGAATAAGATGACAACTTTAATTTAGCTAAGTAAATATAACATGTGCTTCAATCATTATTATTAAACAATGGGACAAATATTTAATAATATGACAAATTGAATTTACCTAAGCAAATATGACATGTGTTAGAATCAAAATCATATTAGAATAATATGACAACATCAACATTATTAAATTAATTTGAGCTGAGAAATGATGTTTCCAACCCTCCGGGACCCCGGGAGATTGCTGTTTCTGAGTCAGCACCTTACCGTTACAAAGTGTATGAACCCAAGTGCGTTTATTCATCGCTGCACAGGAAGAGGCAAATCAACGCATGTCCCAAGAATCAGACCCTCTTAAGTCAGAACCGGTAGCTTCATATTCCAGACTTGATTGAAAAGGTCAAATATTGACGATAGCTTGACATCGACGGATTTTAATTTCTACAACATCGGCATCTCTAGTCTGACACTTTTAAAGTGTTAAATGCAATTGCCTTGCAAACTCCGATCACTGAAATCTTTGGTACCGATATCTTCTTCAATATGAAGCCCCTTGTCAAAAGGGGAAAACATGTCAAACACTGACTGTCTCTAACAACAATACCTTTAAATTAAAATTCCTTAAAAACGACATGTTATAGCTCCAGGTTTTCAGTTTTTTTTGCCAAATTTCAAGACATCGGTGTTTGAGATCTAAAGGTCAAATAGCGGCATTTGAAGAGTTAAGGGTCATGTTTGTTCAATATCGATACTTGAAGTCTTAGAATGGTTCACTTTCAAGGTCTGAATATTTGAGACTGTAAGTGACCTTAACTTTCACTCATGGCGTTCTTACAGTGCAAGACCGTTAAGATCTCAAGTACAGACATAATAAAGAACTTGAACCTTCAAAATACCAATAATTCTGTTTGAAACCAAAGACCTTTAACTATCTACAATAGCGGCGCCTGAAATTACAGACCTCGGAAGAGCCAAATGTGTATGTATCAAAACTGCAAACTTTCAAAACGTCAAAAAATCACAAAACGATATTTGGTGTGTTACGGGTATTCAATCTTGAGATACCTGTAACTGATAAAGCTTTTGGAATTTAAGAAAACTATGAATCTAACGCTTTAAACTTTTGAAACGCTGAAACCGCTTGTTTTGAAAGTCATGTCTGAAATTTCAAGATGCCGATAATGGTCATCTTACTTTTGATCTACCGGTACTTCACCGTCTCAGTGGCTGGAAAGCAATGGGAAATCAGAACAAACTGAACTGAGACATCTTGCATCTACACGCACTGGCTCCAGTCCGTCAACTCAAAAACATTGCATTTCGACACACCAAACGAAAACCAAACGCCCAAGGACCTACACGGAAATCTGACAACGTGTCTTGCGACTCGCCGCGCGCGCGCAAAAGAAACTGTTTTAAGGGCATGTTGGGGGCACCCTGGACGCAAAATTGAACGCAAAAACGTTCGCCGACACTTTCAGATATCGGTACTGCAGGTTTAATTTGAAAGGTCGTGACTTTGAAGATACCGCTTGTTTCAGGTACCATGGGCCTCAAGAAAATGCTTGCTGGACTTGCAATATTTTGAAACCGTCAAATACCGTTGTTTAAGATAACGGTATTCGCGAGGGTAACTAAGACTATGAACACTTAAATTGATTATCGATACTGCAGGTTTAATTTGAAAGGTCGTGACTTTGAAGATACCGCTTGTTTCAGGTACCATGGGCCTCAAGAAAATGCTTGCTGGACTTGCAATATTTTGAAACCGTCAAATACCGTTGTTTAAGATAACGGTATTCGCGAGGGTAACTAAGACTATGAACACTTAAATTGATTGATCATTCAGATCGATATTCCACGCGTTCATGGCCTTGAATTCCGAGATATCATTATCTTAGATTTCCAGTTCGGTTTCGCATTCGAGATCCTTCAAACCTAAGAGCCGACAGCTGAACAAGTTCAAACTCATAGCGCAAGAAATGCAGTTTAAATCCTTAAAATTTCAATTGTCGATCTTTTGAAGTCTTTATTTTCAACCGTCGACACTTCACCCTCAAAGTATTTAAGACCGTTACTGAAAAGTGGGAAATGTTGATATCCATTCATCAATGTTGAATTTCCGCTCCAAAGTTCAAAAGTTGACAGTGGGTAGCAAGGTCTTCGGGGCTGCATGTAATGTATATATTCTTGCTTAAAAACTCGCGCTTCGTGACAAACACGGTGTTTGTGTTCACTGCCTGGGCAGCACTTGTTTCGACACATCTAGTCATGGAAACTGTCACGCGAAATGACATGTTCTTAAATGAAGGAAAACGATGTAAACCAAACCTACTATCTAAACCGTTAGGGTGGAAAACATAACAAAAGCACATATCTGCCACAAAATGCTCGCCGCAGGCGCCAAGAATTTCGACCTGTCCCCCACCATGATGCCGGAAAAATCTTTATCAAAATCAGATTCGTGGGAGAGCCCACCGCAAGTGCCACATTTTGGACTTTGTCGGCTATCATAATCATAATAACGAAAAATTACTCCCCCAAACTAAATCTCGTGGGGTGGGTACATGGAAAACACTAAACCAGTCAAGCCTGCCGCAGGCGCCAAATTTTTTGGGTCTTAATACACTGGACGCTAGTTTTAAAAATTCTACAGACTAGTTTAAGGTTTAGGATTGATTTCACAAACTAGTTTCGGGTTTAGGCTTAGTTTGAGACGTTTTCATGCAAAGTAGTTTAGGGTTTAGGATGTCAGTGTGCACATTCATCGAGAAAAAAAAGACTCCTGGCTAGACCCTCCTGGCTTCGACCCCGTTCAAAAAAACGAACACGCCAATGTTCGCTGCACACTCACCATTGACTTGCCCTTTTCATCGAGAAAAAAACCTTTCCTGGCTAGACCCCCCCTGGCTTCGACCCCATTCAAAAAAAGGAACACGCCAATGTTTGCTGCACACTCACCGTTGACTCGCCTTCGGCTCGTCAAAAGTTTGCAAAATGGGTCAAAACTCCTTTGTTATGGCACCGTGTCACCATCTTATTTTTTCTTATTTTTTCTTATTTTTGATCGGCCAACCCATCTTATTTTTTCTTATTTTTTCTTATTTTTCTTATTTTTTCTTATTTTTTCTTATTTTTGATCAGCCAACCCATCTTATTTTTTCTTATTTTTTCTTATTTTTCTTATTTTTCTTATTTTTTCTTATTTTTCTTTCTTATTTTTTTTATTTTTGACCCATAAGAAAAAATAAGAAAAAATAAGAAAAAATAAGGAAAAACAAGAAGAAAATGAGAAAAAAAAGTCAGTTGACAGGGTAATTTTTTTGCATCAACTTGCAAAATTTTGCACATTTTCAGCGTGCTTGGAAGGCAGCTGTTGGCCAAAACAATCATTTTTTGATGCGTATTTCATCGTTGTCAATGGCGCCAACTCAAGCTCCACCAGTCCCAGTTTTCCACACCCCTGGTGCCAACTCAGGTTCCCCCAGTCCCAGTTTTCAAGATCCCTTGCGCCAACTCAAGCTCCCCCAGTCCCAGTTTTCAAGATCCCTGGCGCCAAGGGATCTTGAAAACTGGGACTGGGGGAACCTGAGTTGGGGCCAGGGATCTTGAAAACTGGGACTGGGGGAGCGTGAGTTGGCGCCAGGGATCTTGAAAACTGGGACTGGGGGAGCTTGAGTTGGGGCCAGGGATCTTGAAAACTGGGACTGGGGGAGCTTGAGTTGGCGCCAGGGATCTTGAAAACTGGGACTGGGGGAGCTTGAGTTGGCGCCAGGGATCTTGAAAACTGGGACTGGGGGAGCTTGAGTTGGCGCCAGGGATCTTGAAAACTGGGACTGGGGGAGCTTGAGTTGGCGCCAGGGATCTTGAAAACTGGGACTGGGGGAGCTTGAGTTGGGGCCAGGGATCTTGAAAACTGGGACTGGGGGAGCTTGAGTTGGCGCCAGGGATCTTGAAAACTGGGACTGGGGGAGCTTGAGTTGGGGCCAGGGATCTTGAAAACTGGGACTGGGGGTCCCAATTTTCAAGATCCCTGGCGCCAACCCAGGCTCTCCCAGTCCCAGTTTTCAAGATCCCCTGGGTGGAATTTTTGAAAATTTACGAAAAATTATAGTCAATTCAGCGCAAAGTTTGACAAAAAAAATTGAGAAATGTGGTCGGTTGACAACATTTTTCAATTTTTTTTGTCAAGTTTGGGTGCATTTTTTCGCGGAAAAAAATTGTTTGGCGGTTTCATCACAATTATTTTTGATCAAAACCTCGAAAAAACCTGGTCACCCGATCACATTTTTTCAAGATTAACTGTCAAAATTTGCGATCGGTCAGCCAGATTTTTTGCCAAATTTGCAAAAAAAACCTTCCACATAGAACATATTTTTCACCTAGGTATCGTGGGAACTGAGGGATCCACAAACTGAGGGACCCAACCCACCTGTAGGTGGGAATTGTGGGATTGGAGGGGTCATTCAATGAGGAATTTCAAGGGTTTGAAATTGTCTTCGTTGCCAGTCATTTAAACAAAACATTTTCACTGGCCGGTGGCCGCGAAAAATACTTGCTTTTTGCCAACTCGGTCATGGGGACAGCGGGGATTTCAGATTCAGAGATAGCCATTGCTTCTTGAAATCCACCGTATATTTTTTATTAATGAAGGAATATAATTAATTTGTTATACTTGTCACGCAGTGTTCGGCCGCGCCCTTGGATCATTATATGTCGGCATTGGCTAAAACTGGGGCAAAATAACCTAGTTTAAAAGTGCCGGATTGGGTTCGGGAATGTCAGCTGGGTTTAGCAAATTGTAATTGAAATTGGCCCCCCTCGACATTGTCAAAAGACAGCGCTGCAACTTCATTTTGGCATTTGTTTTTATCATTCATTTTTGCCGAATCAACTCTGAGGAAAAAAGGGATTCCAAATGCAACCAAACTGCCAGGGACACGGTTTGGAAATCTGGCATTGTAACCAATCAACAGTCAATCATTTTGAAAGCCAAAACAAACAAAAAGTCAAACTGCATTAATTAAGTCCAGGAAATTCGGATTGTTGGACTGTGCGGCAACACCACTTGGCCAATGATTCGGCATTGGCATCCCGGGCACTTGGCTGCTGGAGAATGATGCCACAAAATGGGCAATGATCTCACAAGCCACAAGGCAAAAAACGATGGCCACTGGCTGCTGGAGAATGAGGCCACAAGATGGGCAATGATCTCACAAGCCACAAGGCAAAAAGGATTGATGGTAGTGAGTCTGCGACTGTGCGAGATGGCCAAAGAAATCTACGCGAAATCCTCACGTCACTTCATTCTGCTGATATATTGCCGAGTTGCTATGGTTTTTACGCTCTAGCCATTCATCGGATTCTGTCATGATCCTGCAATGATCTTCATCAATTCATTTCCAACCCCCGGGGACCATCCCCCCATTTTAAAAATCAATCATGATGAGGTCTAGTCAAAGTCAATCATTCTGAGCCACTGGCAGTCAACAACCCCGTGCTATCTGATTCACCGACAGTCACAGTGCGTCGCCCTACGCAAGTCAAGATTCGAACCGATGGCGGCTTAAGCTTTCTGTCACCGGATACTCGTACTGACTAAGCGACGTTGTGATGACTTGGCTTGACTTGTCAATCATTGAATCAGAACTGAGTTCTGGACAAATGTGTAACGTCTCAGGCAGGCTTGTCAAAATGACTCATCAATCAAAAGGCACAACAATCTGAACGAATCTGCTGTGGATTGGCAGGTGAATCATGTCACACGGGTGGACAATCATCACACACATTACATTGCTGAGTCAATGAGTCAAAGATTCCTTAATCACAACAAGAATGATAAGTACTGGAAAATTAACATCCATCTGTCAAAAAAGAAATTGAATCATGCAAGATTTTGTTCGATTTAAAGTGTTTGCCTCATTGACTTCTCAGAGTGAGTCAAACTGAAAGTCTCTTCCTCTTAGTCGCCTTCTCGGCCACACGTTTAATGCGTTGTTCCGGATCACGCTTGCAAAGTGGTTTTCCATCCAGAGGATGGAAATATGGCTTTGGAGTCCCGTAGACAATTGGATTTTTATGTTCCCAAGTCCAAATGTCTTTGTAGTCAATGACAATCCAATCATGGACATGATGGCGGTCGGCGCAATCTGAACGAACGAGGTTCATGATCTTCCAAAGGACCATCTCGAACATGAGCCAGCAAAAAACAACCAACGATTGTCACCTCTCCCAGGAGCATTCCACCAGTGCCAAGGGCAACAGTCTTCTTGCCCACCTTTGAATGACAAGGCTTTGATCTGAGTTCCAGGTCTTTTCCATTGTGCAAGATCTCGTGGGCCCACTCAGGTTTCATCAGCAATGCAGAGGTTGGCTCTGTAGTCGTCATAATTGAGAAATCACTGTCTAAATGTAGTCAAATCAAATGACTTGAGCCAATGAATACGGTGTCTCCAATAAATGTCTTAAAAACCTGAAGCTTAAAAATGAAAAAGTGCACCTGACTCCCTGACCAAAAAAGAAATAAAATGACTTAATGTAAAAGTTAATTCATTTTTTTAAAAAAATATATCAAAAAAAAAACCTATCAAAAACTTATTATTTCTTATTTTTTCTCTTTTTTTCTCTTTTTTCCTCTGTTTGAACAGTATTCAAAACCTTTCCTGGCTAAACCCCCCCTGGCTTGACCCCCTATTAAGGTTAGGGACTTTCCTTTGCTACTGCCTTTGCTCCTAAAGGTAGCACCTTTTCCTTTGGAACCTTTACCTTCTTTGCTCTCAGGGCAGTTGAAGCTGATGTGTCCCATGTTACCGCATCTAAAACATCGAATCTTGCTCATGTCTGCGGTACAACCTGGGGCAGTGTGTTTCCGACTGCCACACTTTCCACATCTGCCTTCCACTGCATCTACAAGTTCGGCATCAAGAGAATGATGTTCTACACTCCCCTCCAGGGAACTCAATCTCTTGCTGGGGCCTGCTGTCCCAAAATCGCTAAACAGGCGTTGTTGCTCTTCCCAACGCATCGCAGCGTTCCTGTAGGACTCGTAATTGTCTGCGCCGCTGTGATGGAGAACATAATTCTTCACTGTCTCAGGCAAACTTTTCAACAGAACAACTAGCATGTCAGAATCTGCCAGCTTCAGTCCTGTGGTGTCCACTTGCATAGGGAGAGTTCCTAGCAACCTTGAGAACCTTGCAGCTTCATAGTCAATTCTTCTGATAGTATCACTAACCAAGGAACTCGGCGATGTCTGTGTCGCCGCCAGGACAAAGGATTTCCCTGCAATCTGCGTCCTTAGTGAGAGCGCTTCGGATCTTGACCTCAGAGAAAATTCAAGAGTAAGTTGCCTAAGCAGTTCAAACCCGTTTGCTTGTTGGTTTACTGCTACTGCCACTCTGTCACTAGATCCTACTCCATGTAATGCCACACCCTCACTGAAGGCGTTCACCAACGCCACACACCTGGGGTTGTCGTGAAACGCAGCTTTTAAGATGGACATAAGCCTTCGAGACCTTGCCTGTTGTGCTCCACTGAGCGCACTCCATCTGATGGGACCGGGCCAACGGCTACTATGCTGGATTTCTACAGAAATTCTAAACTTCCACCAGCTGCCCAGGATGACAACTCATCCAAATAGCCAGCCCAACCTAACACCTCTTCTTCTCTTGTCTTCCAAGTTCCTACTGGTGTTGGTGCCGGTGTCAACCATTTTTCGCTTTTGGCGAAGACATCTAATTGCTGTGAATTTCCATGATTTGATTGTTGAACACCAAAACCAGGCAAAACATCAAATGGCTGCGGAGTCACAAACGTCGAATCAGCTGCTCTACCAAGACGATCACCAAACACTTCTGGAACCCCTCTTCTCTGTTGCATAGTTACAAAACGATCTTGCATGTGCTGCTGCACTGTCTGTAGCTGTCCCTCACTCATGCTACCTAACATGGCCATGACCTCTTGGATCTGCGCCGCCTGAGGCGTCAAGCCTCCCAAGCTCGCTCCAACCGGGCCACTCGGCACGTTTCCTTGGCAACTCATTGGGTTCACTCCTAAGTTTGGAAAATCTCCAGACCTTGGTCCACCAGGCATACTCGCACAACCATAACTTGGCACACGCGCTTGCGAATTCTGTTGCATAAACGTTTGTTGTTGGGGAATCCATTGCGCACCAAACCATGCTGGTTCCAGTCCTTGCATTCCGGGGACATTTTCTTGCTGACATCCCTGCACCGGACCTACCTGACCACCTGCATCCAGGTTTGTCGTGCTCGCAAATCCCTGTACGTTCTGTGACACATTTGCTTGTTGTTGTTGTGGCTGCTGCTGGGGCATGTTACTTACTTCAAGTGTCTGTCCATCCATCCCAGATCCACTACCTTGATGACTAGGCGTTCTTGGCACTGGCGGCAATCCGTCACTACGGTTACAACCACCATTTCCGGTACCACTTCCTTCACCTCTTTCAGCCATACCAGGACTAGGGCAACCTTGCACACCTTGACTCGCACTACCTGAATCCATTCCTACTTACGCACAGCAAGCAGGCAGCTCCGCTACCATGCAGAAGGTACCGGAACCTTCGAAACCCTTGGGTCAGCGTCCAGGACGTCGTCCTTAACTCACTAGAACCGTCCACGCTACCAAGTCAACCACTCCCAGAGCTCAGCCACTTTTACCCACAAGCAACAGAAACATGTCTGCTCATGTCGCTATAGTTCTTGTTGGTGTGTCACGCCTTGACACAAAATGATGCGGAGTCGCTATCAGCATCTTTCTGCTAACTTTCACAAAAGCGATCAAAAACACATGTCCTAACAAAAAGTCTTTACATCAAGACATGGTTTGTTTGTTTAAATAAGTTTGAGTGTTTGAAAAACGTTGAAACATCTCAAGCACCAAAACATCATTCATGATGTCTCCCTCAGATCTGTTAGCAACTCCAGTTCTGAATGCCTTTCAGAACGTTGCTCTCGCTATCATCATTGAGAGACAAAACACACTACTCTTCTCCAATCAATGTCAAACAAAGTTCCTTCTTCCGAAGTCACAAAAATGAATTCTACGATCTTCTCACGATTCCTTCACTTCTGCGATGATTCTGCAATCATTCTGTCATCGTTCTGCCGGCAAAAATTAAAGCAAAACATATGGAAAATGATTTGATTTTCCATGTGACACGACCCGCAAATCCCCCAGCCAGACTTGCGTTTCGCCAGCGGAAACGAGGCAAACAGCAAAAAAGCACCAAAACAACCCAAGAAACGGGGCCAGAGCCAAATAAAAACACCCATTGAATCGATCAGCTGTCGGACGCAGCGGCATCCAGGACGTTGCTGTCAATCGCTTGGCAACTCTGTTCGAAGTGAGTTTTTTGGCCGAGCCCGTTCCCTTTCAGTGGGTCTAACGGTCTTAAGGCTTGCTCGCGGACTAGCAGGGAATCGAACCACCACGGGCAGCCTGTCAGCGCCGTCAAGAAACGACGTCCTACCAACTGAGCCACGAGGACACCTACTCTGTGCCAAGTCACTACAGACAAGATTAATGCTGCCACCAAACTTCTCAACAATGCATGTCAGAAACTCCGAGGTATCCCGGACGTTCCATCTCAGAGAATCACTGACCTTAAGACAACTAACAGCAACCCTCTAGTTAGAGTCTTCTTTATGCCTGAACAGCTGCGATACTTGATTCGTTTTCTTAGGTTTGCATGTTTTTTGATTGTGACGCATTATTGCAAGCCAGCAGGCAAACTGAAGAGGAAATAAAGCAGTGGCAGGCTGTGTCAATTGGACAGTTGGAGACGGACAGTAAGCTGTTCTGCTGTCGTGGGTCTCCTACATTGGCTATGAAGGTACCGCCAGTGCATCAGCGCGAAGATTGAGCATAACAGCAAGGTGCCATGGCGAGTGTACTTTGACATCGTTCTAGTCCAGTACCACCAAGGAGAAAAGGACTCCCCCCAGAGACTAACAACAAGACAACAACAGGGGACGGGGGAGGCGACCCGATGGCTCAGTTGGTATAGCGTTGGTCTTGCCAGCGCTGACAGACTGCCGGTGGTGGTTCGAATCCCTGCTGGTCTACTCGGGAGTCTCAAGTGCGATCCGCCGAAAGGCAACGGGCGCCGACCACAAAAAAAGAACAGGGGAGACGGGGGGGGGCAAGCCATGCAGCTTTCATTGCACGATATGACAGGCCAGTCATGGATCTCCCATGTTGCGCATTTTTTTTTCTTGTCCTCACCAGTTCACTCTTAAGCCCCTGAATCCGCAGACGGCCATGTGTATGCTTTAATTCATTAATTCGCCCTGTTTTTGCAACATGCAATTGAACGTGTTGAACGACCTGGCGGAAGCCATGAAGGCGTTGGACGGAAAAAAGTGGTCCATTTCTTTTTTTGGAGGGGTGGGGAAAAGAGATACAGGGACAATGCGATCACTCAATAACTAAGCTTATTAACATATACGGACCACCAGTCGTGGGTCTCCCATGTTGGCAATCCTGGCAATGTAGCTTGCTTACTGAAAGCGAGGAGGGGTAAACTGTGTGTGAAAATATGACATCTGTAAGAAGATGTCTGACATCTGTGGTGAGATAATTCCATTGGTCTTTTCTGCATTGGAAGAAGTGAATTTGGTTTTTGATGATGAGCTCAACCGTGATGGTTGACATCGTATTTGCACGTTTCATGTTTTGCACGTTTTATTGGAGATGACGAAACCCAACAACGATATACTTTTCGTCTTCTTGGACTCTTTGATTGCACGGAGAACATTGTGAGGATTTGAATTTGTATACGCTGTTTGTGTGGTTGTGTTTTTTTTTGGTTTGTTTAATCGATCTGCTGATTTCAAGGACTTATGTCCTTGTACAGAGTTTTAGCTGCTTACTCTCATGCAACGTGGCTAAGCCTTGCTGCTGGCCTGTAAGGACCGAGCCTTAGCGCGACATCGGCCAATTTCGAGAAAAAAAAAAACTGACCTTGAGACAACTACGTCAATTGAGCTGATTTTGCTTCCAACTGCTGTTTCCAATACGTTTTGAGGTTCTACAAGGCGTGCTTTTTTCCGTCCGACGTGGTCGTTCAACTGATTCTAAAAAGTGAACTGGTGGAGAACTGATAATAGTCCAATAAGCGGTCACGATTCGTTCAAAGTCAAAACCGAGAAACACAACCAAAAAAACACACAGAGCAAAATAAAACAAAAAACACACAGCACAAGAACAAACGAGAAGGGGAAAAGTGACCAGCGCAGCTGAAGAAGGTGCTTGGGTGGGCTTAAAACCGGACCTCCAAGGAGGCACCAGATTCAACCTGTTGAGGGTCCAGTTTTGGACCCCCGTGCAAAGAAAACGTATTTAAGAAAGTAGACCCCTTGAAATCAAAAGTGGTCCCTTCTGGAGGGTCCAGTTTTAGCCCTTCCATTGTGGCAAATCTGTTGAAGCGTTCATTTCAAGTTGAAGATGATTTGACCAGCAACAGCTGCGACTGGAATCTTAAACTGGGGAGGCCCCTTTTTGCGCGCCTGTTTTTTGTTACGTTGTGAGGACTAAAAAAGGGCCCCTGTGAAAATTTGACATCTGTGGTGAGATGAATCCATTGGTCCTTTCATTGGTCTTTCTGCATTGGAAGAAGTGAATTTGGTTTTCATCTTGATGATGAGCTCAACCGTGATGGTTGACATCGTATTTGCACGTTTCATGTTTTGCACGTTTTATTGGAGATGACGAAACCCAACAACGATATACTTTTCGTCTTCTTTGAGTACTTTGATTGCACGGAGAACATCGTGAGGATAGTGACATGGAAAATCAAACCATTTTCCATATCTTTCACTTTAGTTTTCGTCGACGAAGACCACGAAGTGCACGAAGGAATCGTGAGAAGATCGTAGAATTCATTTTGTGACTTCGGAAGAAGGAACTTTGTTTGACATTGATCGGAGAAGTTGAATTTGTTTTGTCTCTCAATGATGATAGCGAGAGCAACGTTCTGAAAGGCATTCAGAACTGGAGTTGCTAACAGATCTGAGGGAGACATCATGAATCATGTTTTGGTGCTTGAAATGTTTCAACAGTTTTCAAACACTCAAACTTATTTAAACAAACAAACCATGTCTTGATGTAAAGACTTTTTGTGAGGACATGTGTTTTTGATCGCTTTTGTGAAGTTAGCAGAAAGATGCTGACTGGCGACTCCGCATCATTTTGTGTCAAGGCGTGACACACCAACAAGAACCATAGCGACATGAGCAAGACACCTTGTTGCTTGTGTGTTTGGTAAAAGTGGCTGAGCTCTGGGAGTGGTTGACTTGGTAGCGTGGACGGTTCTAGTGAGTTAAGGACGACGTCCTGGACGCTGACCCAAGGGTTTCGAAGGTTGCGTACCTTCTACATGGTAGCGGAGCTGCCTGCTTGCTGTGCGTAAGTAGGAATGGATTCAGGTAGTGCGAGCCAAGGTGTGCAAGGTTGTCCTAGTCCTGGTATGGCTGAAAGAGGTGAAGGAAGTGGTACCGGAAATGGTGGTTGTAACCGTAGTGACGGATTGCCGCCAGTGCCAAGAACGCCTAGTCAGCAAGGTAGTGGATCTGGGATGGATGGACAAACACCTGAAGTAAGTAACATGCCCCAGCAGCAGCCACAGCAACAACAAGCAAATGTGTCACAGAACGTACAGGGATTTGCGAGCACGACAAACCTGGATGCAGGTGGTCAGGTAGGTCCGGTGCAGGGATGTCAGCAAGGAAATGTCCCCGGAATGCAGGACTGGGACCAGCATGGTTTGGTGCGCAATGGATTCCCCAACAACAAACGTTTATGCAACAGAATTCGCAAGCGCGTGTGCCAAGTTATGGTTGTGCGAGTATGCCTGGTGGACCAAGGTCTGGAGATTTTCCAAACTTAGGAGTGAACCCAATGAGTTGCCAAGGAAACATGCCGAGTGGCCCGGTTGGAGCGAGCTTGGGAGGTTTGACGCCTCAGGCGGCGCAGATCCAAGAGGTCATGGCCATGTTAGGTAGCATGAGTGAGGGACAGCTACAGACAGTGCAGCAGCATATGCAAGATCGTTTTGTAACTATGCAACAGAGAAGAGGGGTTCCAGAAGTGTTTGGTGATGGTCTTGGTAGGGCAGCTGATTCGTCGTTTGTGACTCCGCAGCCATTTGATGTTTTGCCTGGTTTTGGTGTTCAACAATCAAATCATGGAAATTCACAGCAATTGGATGTCTTCGCCAAAAGCGAAAAATGGTTGACACCGGCACCAACACCAGTAGGAACTTGGAAGACAAGAGAAGAAGAGGTGTTAGGTTGGGCTGGCTATTTGGATGAGTTGTCATCCTGGGCAGCTGGTGGAAGTTTAGAATTTTCTGTAGAAATCCAGCATAGTAGCCGTTGGCCCGGTCCCATCAGATGGAGTGCGCTCAGTGGAGCACAACAGGCAAGGTCTCGAAGGCTTATGTCCATCTTAAAAGCTGCGTTTCACGACAACCCCAGGTGTGTGGCGTTGGTGAACGCTTTCAGTGAGGGTGTGGCATTACATGGAGTAGGATCTAGTGACAGAGTGACAGTAGCAGTAAATCAACAAGCAAATGGGTTTGAACTGCTTAGGCAACTTACTCTTGAATTTTCTCTGAGGTCAAGATCCGAAGCGCTCTCACTAAGGACGCAGATTGCAGGGAGATCCTTTGTCCTGGCGGCGACACAGACATCGCCGAGTTCCTTGGTTAGTGATACTATCAGAAGAATTGACTACGAAGCTGCAAGGTTCTCAAGGTTGCTAGGAACTCTCCCTATGCAGGTGGACACCACAGGACTGAAGCTGGCAGATTCTGACATGCTAGTTGTTCTGCTGAAAAGCTTGCCTGAAATAGTGAAGAACTACGTTCTCCACCACAGCGGCGCAGACAATTACGAGTCCTACAGGAACGCTGCGATGCGGTGGGAAGAGCAACAGCGCCTGTTTAGTGATTTTGAGACAACAGGCCACAGCAAGAGATTGAGTTCCCTGGAGGGGAATGTAGAACATCATTCTCTTGATGCCGAACTTGTAGATGCAGTGGAAGGCAGATGCGGGAAGTGTGGCAGTCGGAAACACACTGCCCCAGGTTGTACCGCAGACATGAGCAAGATTCGATGTTTTAGATGCGGTAAGATGGGACACATCAGCTTCAACTGCCCTGATAGCAAGGAAGGTAAGGGTAGTGCAAGGACTGATGCTTGGAACCTTTCTCGTTCCAAAGGAAAAGGTGCTACCTTTAGAAGCAAAGGCAATAGCAAAGGAAAAGGAAAGAAAGGTAAGTTGAATGAAGTTTCAGAAGATTGGACCGACTGGACTGCAGAGAGTTGGGACGATGATGACTATTGGTGGCATGACCAATGGCCGGAGAGCTGTGATGGTCAATGGGGAGTTTCGCAGACATGGTGGGACGATGGTTCTGGATGGTATTGCGACGGGTATGGGTATACCTGGCAACAGGGACCAGTCCAAAGTGCGGAACCGAGTGCAAGTCACGACAATAAGTCTGATGTCCAAAAG
This sequence comes from Cladocopium goreaui, assembly GCA_947184155.2. NCBI lineage: Eukaryota > Dinophyceae > Suessiales > Symbiodiniaceae > Cladocopium > Cladocopium goreaui. The sequence goes on along the minus strand of CAMXCT020000201.1, from coordinate 265,068 downwards.
ACTGGCAGTGTCGGCAGCATGATCATAAATCCTTTGTTGTTTGACATGACATGTGAAACCACTGGAGGTCTTAGGTTTGTGCATGAGCATGAGGTTGCTGACATGGAAACCGAGAATAGGCTTGTGGTTGATTGCAAAGACTTTGAAAGTGAGTTGGCTGACACGGGTTGTGTGCTGGCAGGGAGCTGCGACAGCTGTACTCGTGAGTCAAAAGAAGATGAACTGGCTGACATGGGTTGTGTGCTGGCAGAGAGCTGCGACAGCTGTACTCATGAGTCAGAAGAGAAAGATGAGCTGACTGACACAGGTTGTGTGCTGGCAAGGAGTTGCGACAGCTGTACTTGTGAGTCAGAAGTAGTCAAAAGTGAACTGGCTGACACAGGTTGTGTGCTGGCAAGAGGTTGCGACAGCTGTACTTGTGAGTCAGAAGTAGTGAGAAGTGAACTGGCTGACATGGGTTGTGTGCTGGCAAAAGGTTGCGACAGCTGTACTCATGAGTCAGAGGAAGTTGAAGCGGCTGACATGGGTTGTGTGCTGGCAAGAGGTTGCGACAGCTGTACTCATGAGCCATGGTTTTGTGGTTTGAAGTTTGGAGATGAGGTTGGACTTGGTGACAGTTCCAACTTAGAGACACGTTTTGTTAATGACCCCAGCCGAGACTTGTGTGCCACTGTACCGATGAAAGTCGTTTTGGTGCGTGCACATGATTGGTTTGACGACCACAGTGAGGTTTCGGTTGAACAGCAGATTGAACCTTATTTTGAGTTTTTACGACCTTTGCTTTCACAGGTCGCTGACAACACCGATGCTTCTTGGTGGCTTCTTGACTCTGGTGCATCCGCAAGTGTTTTGGCTGAATCGAACTTGTCAGCCTTCAGGTCAGTGCTGCAGGACAGTGAGGGGTTAGGTAGCTACAAAGCTGCCAATGGATCCTCAGTCAACATGTCAGGCACTGCTGAGATTGGAGTACAGATGCACATGTCAGGTACATCAGGTGATGATTGGTGTTGGAAGAAAGCACGTTTGAATGTTTTGGTGGGTTCCATCCGGCACAACATTTTGTCAATCACTTCATTGGCAGATTCGGGATGGAGATTCACACAAGGTCCGAAAGGTTTTGATTTGTTCCATGAAAAGCTTGGAATGCATTGTCTTGATGTTGCTTATTTTGCCAATTGTCCTTGGGTTCGTTTGTATCCAGATGTTGGTAGTAGTAGTGCATACAGGTCTGACTTGACTGTGAGTAATACTCATGACTTTTCTGTCGCAGCTGTGTCTGGAGGAGACGACAATGAACTGGCACGTCACCGAAGACAGGGACATATTCCATTCAATCCGAACTGTTTGGAGTGTGCCAAGGGTCGTTCTGTTTTTCAGCACAGAAGAGACAAAGGTGACAGGAAAGAGGTTTCTATTCAGGCCGATTTTGCATTCCTCAAGACATCAGGCGAGATCGCCGCAGACGAACTCCCAGGTTCGGTGAAGATCCTTGTGTTAACCGAGATGATGTCGAGGTGCATTGGCTATGTGGTGGTTGGAGAAGATGTCGAAGCAGCCAGGAGACAGATTGTTGTATGGCTTCAACATTTTGGGTTGACTTCGAAGGCAGTCTCCATTGACGTCCACACCGATAGCGAGAGGGCAGTGGGAGAGATCATTGGATCCTCCACTGGCCGATACACGTTCGCTATTCGGAGAGCCGCGCCACAACAACATCGATCAATTGGGTCGGCTGAGCGAGCAGTTAGGGAATTAAAGGAATCCTTTTCTGTACTAAGGGCTGATCTGAATGCACAAGGGTTGGATGTCACGTTTTCACATGAGAATTTGGTTGATGTTTTGACGTATTTGGCTTTGTGCAACAACCATTTTTCAACATCGAGAGGTTCAGACAGAAGTCCATTGGAAATGGTTTCAGGAAGGAAGTTATCCAAACCAGTTTCGACTTTGTTTGGTGCTCAGGTTTTGGCAGAGATTCCTGATTCAATTCGGCAACATTCACCACTTTCAACGAGGAATGTTGAGTGTACCTTCATTCACATGGGATTGGAACGAGGTCCAGTTGTGCAAGGTCTCATTCGTGTGGATGGCAAAGCTGAGTTGATGCGTTTTGTAGCTAGGAACATCAGGGCTATTTCACCTTTGAGATGGGATTTGAATTCGGGACAGGGAGTTTTGACACAATTTGACACTGGGACTGTAGGTAGTAGACCCCAAATTGTGAATGACAGTGGAACTGCACCAGCTGATATGAGTCAGCTACCTCCTGAAGAGTTGCGAAAGTTGAAAGGCCAGAGTTTGCCGGCACCGTCACAGCCCAAACGTGTCTTGCCAGAGTCCAGCAGTGTGAAGAAGAAATCTGGTGAGTTGCGTTTGGCGCCAGCAGTGCCATTGGCAAGATCGAACGTTGCCGTGACTCCACAGGAAGTTCCAGCAGAGCCGTCTCGAGTTTCTGTCACTCCATCTCCTACGTCACCAGCAGATACTGCAGATGTAGCCATTGGTAGTCCTGAGAGTTCTGAAAGAACTTCACCTGACGTATCACAGTTTGAACCGACTCGTCGATGTCCAGCATGTGAGAGTGGCATGGAAGCACCTGGTATTAGGCACAACAAGGAATGTAGGAAGCGTTTTGCTGAGTTTGAGGAACAACGGAGAAAAGAAAGACGTGTTGAACCTGCACTCTCTCAGGAGAGCCCTGTGGTTGTACCACAGGTTCAGGTGCCAGTAGAAGAGGTCGATGATGAGGAAGTGGTACCAACACCTGAGTCCGCTCGGCGACAGCCGGAAGCACAGGTTGAGCACACTAGAAGGTTTAAAAGGAAAGCTGAAACCGACCGAGAACAGTTGGAAAGAGAGATCCGTGAAGATTCTGAGGAACTGCTTCAAACAAACATGGATTTTGATTGGTTTTGGGTTGGTAGTGGTGAGCCTGTGTTGGTTGCGAGTTTGGGTACACTTGAAGGTCCAGCGTCTTTTGCTCCGGCAACATCTCCAGAAATGTTTTCTGGTTCTCTTGATTCTGTTTGTTTCAATCGAGGCAATGAGCATGATTTTGTGAAGATGCGTCTTGGAGGTCAGGATGTCTTGGTTTGGAAACCGGACAGTATCATAGATGATCAGAGTTTGCAAGAGCTTGATTTGGAACAAGGTTTCAAAGGTATGCAAGAGGAGGTTAGGAACTTGGAACACTGCAAGACTGGCCGCATCATCACCCAGTCAGAACTGGACGAAATGAAGAAGGCTGTTCCGAACCTTCGTTTGATCCAGTCAAGGTGGGTTGCAGCTTACAAAAGCAGTGAGAGGGTTCGAACCAGGATTGTTGCGAAAGATTTCAATCGTGGCTCCTCAGCTAGATCCTTAGGATTTAGCAGTCCGACTCCTTCAATCGAGAGTGTTCATTTGGTACTTGCGATGGCAGCGACACGGAAGATGCTTTTGCGTGCATTGGACGTGAGTCATGCCTTCATGCATAGTCCATTGGGAACTGGCGTACATGTTGTCTTGAAAATGCCGTTGTCAATTAGTTTTCCATCAGGTGAAGCGACCTACTATTTGCTTGAAAAGGCATTGAACGGGTTACGTGATGCTTCACTGGCATGGTTGCAGCTTTTCACATTTACGGTTGAACATGTAGGCCTTTGGTCTGATTCGTTGGAACCATGTGTGTATGGTGGACAGATCGTGAAAGATGGTCATGAAATTGGGTTTTGTTTGTGTGTGGTGTATGTTGATGACATCTTGTTGTTGTCGACCACTAAGGAAGCCGAAGAACATGTGGTTGCAACTTTGGCGTCTGTAGTGCCTGTGAAGACAACTGGAGAGATCGGAGAAGAGGGAGGATCCCTGACCTTTATTGGTCGTGTTATCAAAAGAGAAAGAGATTCCTCTGAGATCACTCTGGGTGTCGATCCACATTATCTTGACTCTACGTTTCTGGATTATGGTGTTACTCGTGGGTCTGAGAATGTTCCTGACATTTCAGGGCATCTGGAGAAAACACTCACGGATAGCAACTTTCAGAAACCTTTGTCAGATGAAGCATACTCACGCTTCAGAAAGGCGTTGGGAAAATTGCTTTGGTTGTCACAGGTGCGTCATGACTTAAAGACATGGATGTCTGTTCTTGGGACACAGCAAGCGAAACCGATGCACGGAACTGAACAAGCATTGAAAGCAGTTTTGAGATTCTTGTATGTTGACATGCATGCATGCTTGTGTTTACCGAGCAGAGATGAGACCATCATGAGTCAGGTTGACGATACTCAACTGAGATCAGTCCATCTTCACTCTTTCAGCGACGCTTCACATGCGCCGTACCGTTTTAACAACCGCAAAGGTGTTAGCGGTGGAGCTGTTTTCTTTGAGAGGTCTTTGGTGAGGTCTCTGAGCCGACAACAACAAGCTTTGAGCTTGAGTTCATGTGAGGCAGAGCTTTATGGTTTGCAATCAGTGTGTCAAGAAAGTGTTGCGTTTGGAAGACTGGTTCACCGTCTTCTGTTTGCACTTCATGAGATCGATGAGCCAGAAGAAGTTGTGATTTGGCTGGAGAGCGATTCAAGCTCCGCATTGCAACTTGTGAGATCCATGGACGTGCCACGACGTTCACGACACATTGAAATAAGATTGCATTGGTTACGAGAGCAGATGAGAGAGGGTTTGTTGAAATTGAGACACAGAAGTGGTGTTGAAAATCCAGCAGATCTTTTCACTAAATGCTTGAGTGCTAAAGCTTTCTATAAGCATCGATATGCTCTTGGGATTGTTGTTCCAGATGGTTTGACAGCTGAGTTGGCAGAACTTCGTGAGCTGAGTGTGTTGCAGCAAGTGTTGACTCAGGGTTCTTCAATTGCGATTGTGGAACTGTGTTGTTCGGAACATTCGAACTTGAGAAAGGTCTGTGAAGTTTCAAAGGTCCCATACATTGGTGTAGTTGCTAAGGTGCAGAGTTCTGGAACGTTGAGTCGTGTAACTGTTTGCATTCGACAGTGGAAGAATTCGTCATGTCCACCTTGGGTGCATATTCATGCATCGACTCCTTGTGGAAGTGGAAGTCCGCTTCGCAATTTCAATCCGGACTCAGTCACTGAAAAGGACCAGGAATGGGATGAGATCATCAACGCGATTGGTGGTTACTTCAAACATGCAGACTCATGTTCGTTTGAGCTTCCAGAACGAAATACCATTTGGTCCCGACCTGAGACAGTGAATCTTCTGCAGAGTTTTGACATGAGGCATGAGGCGTTGGTGAGGTTGTGCAAGACTGGATGCCAGAACAAGGATGGTATTCCGATTGGAAAGACATTGAAGTTTGTTTCCAATTCAGCCTGGTTTGCACTAAATCTTCATTCCAAACTTTCTACATGCACATGTCAGACACATGCGGAACTTTATCAAATCAACTATACTGAAACAGCGTTTTACAACCGAAAGTTGGCAAGATACATTTTGATTGCGGTCAAACATGCTTCGAAGAAGAGTTGAGTTTGCGTTTGAAAGGGGGGCCCTGTGACAGAGAGAGACAGAAGTTGGATCCACGTTTCGTTTCATTCCGTTTCATTTCTGTTTGCACGTTGTTTTCAAACAAACATTGCCAAAGACAAACAGGAGTTTTTCACCATGTTCCATCTTGTGCAGAGTTTTGTTGCGCGATGCTGTAAGATGCAGTGTGTGTGCGCAGTGCAGAACAATCTGAAAGGCCACTGATCCTATCACGACTGTGATGGCGGTTCGACACTTCGTTTCACGTTCTAGGTTGATTGCTCCTAAGAGTTTAGCCACAGTCTAGTGCTTTTTCACTACCGGACGCGGTTTGGTTTGTAGCCATGGCCAAGTCTGGATGGACAGATGAGGATGAGAAAGCTTTGCTTGCTCTTCTTCAGAAGAAGTGGAACAGTGGAAATTCAGGGTCAGGCTATGCAGCCGGATCCAGTATTTTGACTCCTTTGGAGAGTCAAGGAGCAATGACAGATGGAAGCAAGCGACTTCGTGAGGCTCTGGATGATGATGAATTCGATTTGATTTCTTCGGCAGCTGAACCTTTGAATACACAGTTGCCTGTCATGCCTATCCCAATTTTTCCTGGGATCGCCGACAAGGTCCTCGATCAGCTTACTGCTGATTTGGTGCCTGAAGGCATGAGTTTTCGAGATTGGAGCAGAACGAAGTTTGCGTTTGGGAAGTGTGCCAATGAAGGCAAGACATACCGAGAGGTATATGTCGATGAAGAGATGGCAGGATATTGCAAATGGAGTATGAATCACCTGGGAAACAAGAATACAAGTCCAATTGCAAAGGATTGGTATTCTTTTCTCTGCGCATGCAAGGTTGTGGAGGACTCTGGAAAGGTTGGAAAGCCAAAGGGTTGCTTCACTGGAACTTCAGTGCAGAGGCAGCTGGGTGATTGAGAGTATCTTCATTGGTGCAAAGGCGAGGAAAGACTATGAGCTGGTTGTTCATTGGATGGTGGACAACGGGACAATTCGTACTATATGTATTGACCTATCGAGCTTGGGCGATATGTGCTGAAGTCTGAATGGGTTACAGCTATACATGGAATGGAGTTCATCTCAAAAGGGGGTGTGAAAATTTGACATCTGTGGTGAGATGAATCCATTGGTCCTTTCATTGGTCTTTTCTGCATTGGAAGAAGTGAATTTGGTTTTCATCTTGATGATGAGCTCAACCGTGATGGTTGACATCGTATTTGCACGTTTCATGTTTTGCACGTTTTATTGGAGATGACGAAACCCAACAACGATATACTTTTCGTCTTCTTTGAGTACTTTGATTGCACGGAGAACATCGTGAGGATTTGAATTTGTATAGTGACATGGAAAATCAAACCATTTTCCATATCTTTCACTTTAGTTTTCGTCGACGAAGACCACGAAGTGCACGAAGGAATCGTGAGAAGATGTTGCGACTCAGCGCGCTGATGTAACTTTATTTTTCCTCTCCCTGAAAAGAAGCTGAGAGCAGCTTCTAGTAGGACTCCTCTTGCGTTTGCGTGCGTCCTCCGCGTCCTTGCGCTGTGCATCAGGGTTTGTGGCAACTCTTCCGTGCTGCAAATTTGAGTTTACATTGTGAGCAATGTTTGTTTTTCAGAGTTCAGTTTTGCAAGATCTGCGCAAGGATGACACACACTTAGCATACAGGAAATCTCAAACAAGTTTAACAGTTATCCACTGAATTCTATATTCGTGTGGCATTTTATGTTTCAAGTACGCGCCTCCATAGGGAGGGAGGGTGGGTTCCACTTTTTATAGTGGTGAGTTTCTCTTTTGTGCCAGCCATGGGGTATTGATGTTCAGGTTGCAGTGGGATCCTGAGAGGTACGACTACCTTAGTATCCATCAGTTTTGGTTGTCGACCTGGTCTATTTGGGACCATTCATCACGGGTTGCATACGTTGAAGTGCGTTGTTTTGCTTTTTTGGATCTGGGTGATTTGCAGTTGCTCTGTGGGACTTGTTACGGAATTTACATGGACAGCAGTGACATTAGGGACAGACTGGATGAATACAGACAGTCAGTGCGAGACACCTGAGCAAGACAGCTTCATGTCACTGATTTCGGAGCCAACTGCCGGGACCCTGGATGGAGACATTTCATTTGACATGCAAAACGGAGTGTATTCAATGCCAATTTCTGCAACCGATGCCCCGGAACAAAGTTTTCCAGCTGGCTTTTTGAGTGAACCTGGTGTCGTGGACATGGAGGGTTGCGATGCTTCACAGTTGGTTCAGGGTGATGCAGATGCACGAAGCTCAGACGTTGCAGTTTCACGGTCAGATTACAATAGGGCCTTGTTTGATGCACGTATGGCGGCAATGGGCGATGTTGAGTTGAAGATGCCATGGGAATCTGGAATAATGAAACAGATTTTTGACAGTGACGATGAATCCCTTTTTCCTAGGGTTGTGCCTCCTTTGCCACCTGCATGTTTATTGCCAGTTTCTGCAACAAGTGCTGACATGGCGGAACAGGCCGCAACAGAGATGCCCTCAGCCAAGAGCCTGGTACAGTCGGACATTACCTTGCCATTTTATTCTTTTGCAATTCGAGTTGTACCTGACAGAGACATGTTTGCAGAAGATGCACTGTTGTGGGAGAAGGCAATTCAGAAATGGATCCAGGTCTTTGAGATTTTGGGTTTTCCTGGCATGTTAGGACATGCGCTTTTGTCCGAGCAGGTGGATGAATCAAGCTCTACACAGAGCGAGGTGCTTCGAGATGCCCTGGGGGTCAAGTCACCCAGGACGGCCATCAAACGTGCGCAAACATTGAGGCGTTATTTTTGCTGGTTGCAATCGACATTTACAGACTGGGACCCATGGAACAGATCTATGTGTTTGCAGTATTTGGGACAAGTGAGTAGTCATGCTGGGCCTGCATCAAAGGGCATTACACTGTTGGAGGCGCTGAGATTTGGAAAGTATGTCATGCAATTGCCAATTCCAGAGGATTTGTTGGCAGACCCGCAGTTGAGAGGCAGAGCGCAGAGACTGATGCTTGCCAAAGACATGTACCACCCGGCCAGGCCTCTCAAGGCGTCGGAATTGGCTTCTATGGAGAATGCCATGAGCTCTGGTCTGGATGTCAGGGATGCCTATCTTCTGGGGGGTGTCATTTTTGCGGTCCTCTCGAGATCCAGGTGGTCAGACCTCAGGTACGTTGATCAATTTTGGATAGAGAGGGCTGAATACAATGGTGAGCTTTTTGGCTTTGTTGAAGCCAGAACCAAGTTCCACAAGACGGCAACCAGCTTGGCTAAGAAGCAGAGGTACATGCCGTTGGTGGCACCGCTGGTTGGTGTGACAAACACGGATTGGTCAAAATACTGGTGTCAGGCGATGCAGGAACTGGGTATTGTTTTGGATTCAGAACCTTTCGGAGCAATTTGCAGGGCACCTGCACATGATGGAAGTCTCTGTGCCAGAAGTTGCACGTCAGAGGAAATTGGAGCCTTTGTCAACAGGTTCCTCAAGACGGATGCAGAGAGCTCAGTTTCGTCGCACAGCTTCAAACATACAACATTGGTTTGGTGCAGTGCTTATGGCTTGGATGAACCTTCTCGTACACTACTGGGTCATCATGAGCTTCAAGGCGCAAAGTCAATGATGGTGTATTCCCGGGACATGTTGACCCGACCATTACAATTGTACTGCAGCATGCTGTCAAACATCAGAAGAGACCATTTCAGGCCTGATGAGTCCCGCACTAGCAGGATGTTGGACCTCATGAAGTTGGCGGAGAAGCAGGGCCATGCACAAGGTGAACCGGTTGTGGCAGTGACACAACCTGCCTTTGGGCCGGCTGAGATTGCAGGCAGTGATGACGGGTATGACCAACCGACACCACTGAACACAGAGCACATGTCACCGGCTCCAACTCATGGAGATGATGAAGATTCAGATAGCATTCCTTCAACTGATGGCAGCTCCAGTGACAGCAGCGATGAGGAAGATCAGGCAGTCTCAAACGTAGACATCCCTGGTCCGGTTTGGCGCAACAAAAGGAGTCATGTTGTCCACAAGTGCTCAAATGTGAGCAAGCAGACAGCTTGTGGAAGGCTGGTTGTGGCTGCCAACTTTGAGTTGTTGGAACAAGGGTGCTCAACTTTGAATGCTAGGTGCAGCAGATGTTTTCGTGGTGAGGTGATCACCAGCGTTGGGGGGCTAGTTGAGGCCCTTGACCGGCAGAAGGCCAAGAGGAGCAGAAACGTTTGAGAGAGCTCATGCGTGAGAAAGGAAAAAGCGTAGGCCAGCCATTGACCTCAGTGGTCGATCAATTTCCAGACTTGTGCAACTTCAGATTGTGAGTTTTTTTTCGGAAAGTGAGATTGAGTTGCCTCTGTTGATTTGTTTGACGGTTCAGCTGCATGATCACACTTGTGTTTTCATTTTTGCTTGTGAGTTGCATGGATGTTTTGACGAAAGCGTCTAGGGCATGCACTGGATTGAAGTGAGTTTATCAGATTCAAGCAAAGGCTTTTGACTGAAAGCAGTCACATTGTTGTGTCCTTGCTGAATGCAGCAAGGCATGAACACACGGACATGAGTTGAGAGCAACTGCATGTTTCCGGCTTAAAGACAGACCCAGCGTTTGAGCTGGGGGGGGAGAACACAAGCGCGGAGAGATCTCACATTTTTTCGGTGGTATGTTTGGACAACCACTTTGTAGAGCAGGGAAACTCTCATGAATATGCCTTTTGTTTTCAAAGAACTTTCAAGAATTGTTAGAATAGAAGACGTGTGCTTTATGAGGGTTTTACTGCATCGTGTCGATTTGATTGACGGGTAATTTTCGCTTTGCAATCTGATTTATAGTTTACGATACCGGGTCGTGGGTCTTTGTGCGATGGCTACTTCATCCATTTTGGATTCTGAAGCCACCTTCATACAGCAGGCTGAAGATGCAGGGCTCACACAGCCTTGGTTGACAGCCCTCAAGGCCAACTCATTGGCGACGTTTGCAAAGCTCAGCTTCGCGGTTACGAGTCCAGGTGTTACAGCTACAGATGAGCAGGTCACAAGGTTCCTGGGCACGCTACGTGAGAATAGCCCAGCAACCATAGCAGAACTTTCAGCTTTCAAGCGGCTTTTATTTGAGAGTCAGACCTTGATGATGCACAGCTTCAAAGCAACGGCAAAAGGAGATGATGTGACTCCAAAGCGTATGGCTCAGCCTGAGCGAGACGCAAGATTGGAGAGGCAAAGGGAGCATCTGAGGGGTTTGGATATCAAAGGGCCATTGGAACCAGCCCATGCCCTATACGATCTTTGCGCTGCAATGATTGAGCGCAATGAGGTGTCTTACATCAACCCGAACAGATGCTTATCAAGACAACAGGAATTGATGGGATCCAAGCCTGAGAAAGAGATACAGCTCGACGCTACAAAGACGTCGCTTGTGGTGAAGGAGCAGGCGAGCAGTTCAGAGATCAGCATCAGCTCAGACTTGGCGCTTTACCAGGCGCTCCAAAGGCGCACCTTGGCGCTGGACCTGACGGGCTTGGCTTCCTATGAAGTTATGAGGAAGTGGGTGGACAGACTGTTTGCCTTGTATGCTCAGGCACCGGCGCCTGGTTTCCAGAAGGTGACTCAGGCACAATTGCTACGTGCAGATCGCCAGGCATTTGTGCGCATCAGCGAGCAGTTCACAGGGTCTTTGAAGACGTTTGCGGGGGCTGGGAAGCCATTGGACCCGCTCATCGAGCGATTGGAGTCGGACATGACGGTGACATACTTCATGCTTCCCATCCCGGCTGGCCATAGCCAAGGGACAGGTGGCGTGGACAAGATGGACAAGGACAAGAAGCGCCCGGAGCCTTCAGCAGGTGCGAAAGGGCAGTACAGTCAGAACAAGTACCAAAAAGGTGCATCCAAGGGCAACAATAAAGGATCCAAAGGCAAGAAGCGAGATCCTGTTCCTCAGTCCTTGAAAGGTATGCACTCGAGGACGCCCCAGGGCGATCAAATTTGCTTTGGCTACAATTTGGGTTCTTGCAAGCAGGGTGCAGCATGTCCTCGCAAGCATGTTTGTGCTGTGCCAGGCTGTTACAAGAGCCACCCACAGACGGAGCATCAGTGACAAAAGGATACTCCTATTGGAGCTGCATCGCAAGACAGAAAAAGGAAGCTCCAACCTCAGGCTTTTGAACGCCAAAGCAGCACGGCAGGTGTGAAACCTCAGCTTGGAGAACCCGGATTTTTCTGCTTGGAATTATTTTGTGGTACAGGAAACCTGACCTATGCAATGAAACACTTTTTTCCAGATAGCTTTGGAGTTGATCACAAAGTGAGCAAACAGAAAGTCAAAGTTATCTGTTTGGATTTGACGAAGGAGGACCACCAGGCCTTGGTGGAGCAGTGGGCTTTGTCTGGAAAGTGCCTTTGGGTCCATTTTGGAGTTCCCTGCGGCACAGCGTCACGAGCGAGATTTCGGCGCATTAGCCGAAAAATTCATGGACCTCCACCTTTACGTACCCCAAGGTTCCCAGATGGGAAACCAGGCCTGACTGGGCTGCATGCGGTGAAACTGAGGGCGGCCAATTGCCTTTATAACTACATGCGAAGACTGATAAAACAGTTGCATGCAGCCAATATTATTTGGACGGTGGAGAATCCATTTACAAGTTTGCTTTGGGAAACATCATATTGGAAGGACGTTGAGAAAAATACAGATCCGTTTTATTGTGAGTTGCATAATTGCATGTTCGGTGGAAAGAGATTGAAGCGTACATGTCTGGCATCCAACAGCAGTGCAGTGATGTCACTGAACATTTTGTGCGATGGGCAGCATGAGCATGCACCTTGGTCTATCAATAACGGGGTTTTTGATACCTCTCTGGAAGCTGAATACACACCTTGTTTGGCCAAGGCACTGGCTACAGCAATTTTGGAAGCTATTGCAGGTGAATATAAGTTACCTCATGTTACAAGACATGCGAAGAAACTCAAGTTGTCCCATTTTCATGCCATCGCTGCAGCAAAACAACCTTCCAAGGCGCTTCAATTATCCACCGTCCCTGAGTTCTCTCATGTTGTTGTGATTTCAAATTTACCATGTCAATTTTCATTTCAGTTAGCCAATTCTACTTTGCGACAGTGTGCAAGAATCGCATGGCTCACCCAGTCCTGCACGGTTCCATGTCAGAGCAAGCTGCTTCGAACGACCAGCAAAAAAGGGGGTGAGTGCCATCGTTTCAAACTGTCTATTGAGCGTACACATGCGTTGCAATCACTGGCTGATGCAAATCAGATCCCAGTTAGTGGCTGTGAGCCACGCCTGAGGGAATGTGATAAACAGGAAGGGAAATGTGCTCCCATTTCTTTTGATTTAGAATCGGATGAAATAGTTGGTGATTGTTGCGACTGGGTTTTTGGTATCAGGTGGGGACCGGAAGAGTTCCTCACTCAAGCTGTCAGTGTGGGACATCCATTTACAGTTTTTTCAGGTTTGCCGGCGGAAGTCAGAGATGCTTGCAGACGGGTAGCTGAGTGCGACGAAGTTGACACAATAAACAATAGGTGCAGCAAGCTTGGCGAGTGGTTGCGGTTATCGCGATCCTTTCAAAAGGAGGAGGAGGTCATTAAAGCTGCCATGCCTATGGACAGAAGGCGAATTCTGGAGAGCAAGAGACTTTGTTTGATGAGGCATATCATTAATGAAGAAAAGTATGATGATGCGGAGCTGGCTTCCGATTTGGAAAATGGTTTTTCACTGGTGGGGGATGTCCCACGCTCTCATGTCTTGCCTGAGAAACTGCTGCCGGCCACGATGAGTACAGTTGATCTTTCTCGAAATGCTAAGAAAGCCAATGTGGCCTTACGGTACATGACTAGGAGCAGCGGTTCTGAAGAGCTTGATCAAAAACTGTGGGACAAGACGCAACAGGAAGTTGAAAAAGGGTGGCTGTCAGGCCCACTGGATTGGGATAGCCTGCCCGACGATGCCACGGTTTCAAGACGTTTTCCATTGGATCAGGCGGGAAAGGTGAGACCCATTGATGACCTTTCACAAAGTCAGGTTAATGCCACTGTCACTTCGTTCGAGCAGGCCACTGTGGATGGACCGGATGTCATTAGTGCCTTTTGTGTTTTCTTCATGCGTTGTCTACATGCTGCAGGAAAGAGTACAAGTTTGATGGGGAGATCTCTGGATCTAGCATCGGCATAGAGGCAACTGGCCATCTCAGACGATTCCTCAAAGCATTCCTTTCTCTCGGTTTTTTCACCGGCAAGCAAGAAAGCGGAACTTTTTCGTCAAATAGCTTTGCCCTTCGGATCGCGAACGGCGGTCAATGCATTCATCAGGTGTGCACGTTTCCTTCAATGGGTTTCAGCTAGATGCCTGAGGCTGCCTGTATCATGTTATTTTGACGATTTTGTTTCTTTCTCAGCTCCAAACCTGGCAAACAACACTCAAGCTTCCTTGTGTCTTATGTTGGATATACTTGGTTGGAACTTCGACAGGGAGGGTCCAAAGAGCGACGATTTCTCACAGTTGGTCAGGGCCCTTGGGGTTCAGTTTGATCTTTCAGGATGTGCAGACGGTATCCTTAGTGTTTGCAATACTGAGAAGCGTATCAAGGAGACAGTCGAACTGCTGAATGGTGTTTTATCGGCAGGTGCTTTGGACAAAAAGGGTGCTTTGATCTTGAGAGGCCGTTTGGCTTTTTGTGACTCCTTTATTTTTGGGAGGCTTGGAAAGATCGCCTTGCAGAACATAACCAGGCATGCGTATGCTTCGCCTTTTTGCGCGGACCTCTCGGATAGCATGATTGATTCTTTGAAGTTACTTGAAGCCAGGGTCCTTCGAGGAGAACCCAGGCGACTCCATCGTGAATTGCTGCAACCCATGTATTTGTTTACGGACGCAAGCTTTGATCCGATCAAGGGGTCTGGGCTTGGTGCAGTGCTGGTTTCTGGCGATGGGCGAGTGATTTCTTGGTTTGGTCGCGGCCTCTCCTGGTTTACATTGACAATGAAGGCTCCAAATTTTCTTTGATCAAGGGCTACTCCAGCTCACCTTCTATAACGGCTATTTGTACGCTTGCGGCAACTTACCTGGACACCTACTGTGTTTTGCCTTGGTTCAGCAGGGTTCCTTCTTCGTCAAACATAGCAGACTTTCCTTCGAGATTGATGGATCACCCTCTTTTAAAAAGAGACTTGGAAGTCCCGGAAGGGGAATTGAGAGATGCTTTCAATGGAAGCATGAGTTTCATCGAAATGGCAAAGACGCCACATTCAACAAGGGTGGGGTCCGTGGCGAAAGCGGGCGGCTTGAATTCCCCATCACCTAAGATGTAAAAAGGAGTGATCCGCATGCGGCATTGATGTCATGTTCGAATGTTTTCAGAGCAGTTGGTTTTATTTGGCGAGAAGACGGTTTTTTCGAATGCGCAACTTTATTTGAGAAACACATGCACGACGTTCTCAGTTTCCATGCTTTCACATATACGCTATGGTGTATATGTTGGTTTTGCTTTGAGTAATGCTCAGTGTTTTGAGGTGTTTGGTTTTTCCTGTTGCGTAGTTTTTAACGCGCGCTTTGGAGGATGTCCACGGTTTTTGGGTTTGGAAAAATAAGTTGCGACTCAGCGCGCTGATGTAACTTTATTTTTCCTCTCCCTAAAAAGAAGCTGAGAGCAGCTTCTAGTAGGACTCCTCTTGCGTTTGCGTGCGTCCTCCGCGTCCTTGCGCTGTGCATCAGGGTTTGTGGCAACTCTTCCGTGCTGCAAATTTGAGTTTACATTGTGAGCAATGTTTGTTTTTCAGAGTTCAGTTTTGCAAGATCTGCGCAAGGATGACACACACTTAGCATACAGGAAATCTCAAACAAGTTTAACAGTTATCCACTGAATTCTATATTCGTGTGACATTTTATGTTTCAAGTACGCGCCTCCAAAGGGAGGGAGGGTGGGTTCCACTTTTTATAGTGGTGAGTTTCTCTTTTGTGCCCCCCCCCCACCCTGCATTTTTTCTTTGGTGAGTGCACCTATATGATTTTCACGACAGCGTGTTGTTTACTCTGTTTCACAGAATACGCGTGGAATGCCACTGTAAATATGCGTGTTCTTCTCTTCTTTATACCCCCGAAAGCGGGCGGCTTGAATTCCCCATCACCTAAGATGTAAAAAGGAGTGATCCGCATGCGGCATTGATGTCATGTTCGAATGTTTTCAGAGCAGTTGGTTTTATTTGGCGAGAAGACGGTTTTTTCGAATGCGCAACTTTATTTGAGAAACACATGCACGACGTTCTCAGTTTCCATGCTTTCACATATACGCTATGGTGTATACGTTGGTTTTGCTTTGAGTAATGCTCAGTGTTTTGAGGTGTTTGGTTTTTCCTGTTGCGTAGTTTTTAACGCGCGCTTTGGAGGATGTCCACGGTTTTTGGGTTTGGAAAAATAACGTAGAATTCATTTTGTGACTTCGGAAGAAGGAACTTTGTTTGACATTGATCGGAGAAGTTGAGTTTGTTTTGTCTCTCAATGATGATAGCGAGAGCAACGTTCTGAAAGGCATTCAGAACTGGAGTTGCTAACAGATCTGAGGGAGACATCATGAATCATGTTTTGGTGCTTGAAATGTTTCAACAGTTTTCAAACACTCAAACTTATTTAAACAAACAAACCATGTCTTGATGTAAAGACTTTTTGTGAGGACATGTGTTTTTGATCGCTTTTGTGAAAGTTAGCAGAAAGATGCTGACTAGCGACTCCGCATCATTTTGTGTCAAGGCGTGACACACCAACAAGAACCATAGCGACATGAGCAAGACACCTTGTTGCTTGTGTGTTTGGTAAAAGTGGCTGAGCTCTGGGAGTGGTTGACTTGGTAGCGTGGACGGTTCTAGTGAGTTAAGGACGACGTCCTGGACGCTGACCCAAGGGTTTCGAAGGTTGCGTACCTTCTACAGCCCCTGCTTTTGTCATACTTGTACGTGGTTGTGACAAGAAAGGCTTCTTGCTACTTGGCTGTGACTTGGGAAAGGTTCCGGACTAAAATTCTAAAGGGTTGGTGTAGGGTCATGAGTTGGTTCCAAGCAGCCGCGGACATTGGGTTACCTTGAAAATAGTATTATAGCGGCCCGAGTCCCCAACCAACCAAAAAACCGGAAATAGGATGGCAGAAGCCTTCGAAACCAGAACCTCAAAAAACCTCATCAATCGATTGAGAAGAACCTCAAAACGTATTGGAAACAGCGGTCGGAAGCAAAACCTCAAAAAACATCAGAAAACTTCAAATGCATCAGAGCCTGCGAGGCAACAGTTACCAACAATAGTATTATATAGTTTCGAGTTCCGGTGAGTCTCGCTTTGTCCTTGTGCCAATACGTTTAGCATCCGAGGCGTGGCCGCGGCCAGGCCTTGCCGAGCCTCGAACCGCAACGGTTGCAGGCTTTGGAAACGGGACCTCTTTCATCAACATAAGAGAAAGGGGAAAATTCTCATGATTGAGACAAGCAGGTACAACTGAACGTGTTGAACAACCTGGCGAAAAGCCAAGAGGCGTTGGACGGAAAAAACAGGAGCATTAGCGAAGCTTCCTCTGAGATGATGCTGACAAGGGACAAGACCACTGAGAGGATTCTGACAGTTCCTTTTCACCCTCAGGTCCTGTCTCAATCTTTTTGTTCACCATTCAGTTGACTCGTGACTGTGTCACTAGTCTTCTTGAATGTTTCGGACATGTGACTCGTTGTGCCGTACACCTTACCCTGGGTGATCTCGTCTCCTGGCTGGAGGGAGCTCCGGTTTCCGCTCAGAGTTGTATTGGTTTCTTCACATATTGGATAGTTGTACAATATCTGCCAGTTACGAAGTAACCCAAGCGCAGAAAGCCATACTGCAGCTTCACCATACAGCCAGAGGAGCCAGCACATCATCGGAAGAACTCAATGCGCAGATATCACCACGCACTGATGATGAGCACAATCTCCCACCCCATGAAGACTACTTGCAAGAGCACTAGCACTGTGGTGCTCACCGCAACCACAATTCTAATGCTGATGCCGGAAAAAAGACAACTGAGCACTTGGCCTTTCCGCACTCGTGGAATGCACATGGATAACCCTTGCAAGTATGATGAATGGAAAAGCACTACTGAGCGGACTCTGAGTGTGCCCTGAGTGCCGTAGCCTTCCGTCATTTTCACCTTAGACCATGTTTCACTCTCCTGTTTCACTGCGGTAGTTTTTCTCACCACTTTCGTTGCGACCCGGCTTTGTCGGTGTTTGCTTCAAAGTGTCAGGGTGAAATGTTATGCCGTGAAGGCTGCTCTTTGTGATCTCGGGGATCCTGGCTGGGGGGATCCCTGGTTTCCGCATTGAGCTTTGTTGCTTCCTGCACCCTCAAAGTGGCCCATTGTGATTTTGTGGTTGGTCTTGTTGTTGTTTTGTTTTATGGGCCTGCGTCAACATGGCACACAAGTTGTCATTTGCATGGAGTTTTCTGCATGTTGCTCAGCTTTGCGGATACTATCCAGTACGTCGCTGACTGAGACCATACAACGGATGGATGCATCTCCCCTATGAAACTAGGGGCGTGCTCCCCTGTTAATTTGTTGTTGGTGATGGCATTTGAAGCCGCTCCCTGGCCCTCTTTGCTTCCTCATTGCCATCACTGGTCCCCCCTTTAAGGGGGGTTTCGACTTCATTTGACCATTGGTTGTGATCGCAGCTGACAGTCAAGAGGATGACTATTACGTCCATGAAGGCCCATGACGAGCTGACCTGAGAGGACTCTGAGAGAGATTTCGTAGTGGATCTGAGTCCATGTATAGCTTGTCTCATGCTAGGGTTAACGCCTTAGCTAGAGTCTTCATGTCTGCCTGGACAGCTGCGATACATAATTCGTTTTCTTTTGCATGTTTTTGAGAGTGATGCAGTGGATATGCCACTGCGTCCAATAGCAGATCGATTCGGTGGGTGTTTTTGTTTGGGCTCTGGCCCCGTTTTTTGTTTTGGTTTGGTGTTGTTTGCTGTTTGCTTCGCTTCCGCTGGCGAAACGCAAGTCTGGCTGGGGGATTTGCGGGTCGTCGCTTTTTGTGTTGTTGTGGTTTCGTTGTTTTGGTTTTATCGATCTGCTGATTTCAAGGACTTTGTGTCCTTGTACAGAGTTTTAGCTGCTTACTCTCATGTAAGGACCGAGCCATTAGCGCGACATCGGCCACACTCGAGGAAAAAAACAAGTTGTCATTTGCATGCGCCGAGATGATACTTAGCTATCACCTCTTGCCTTAAGAGACCTTTTTCACCCATAAACTGGTAACTGTCACGTCACTGCTTTGGTTGTGTGGTTGTTCGTTTTATTTTTGTGTGTGTTGTTTTTTGTTTTTGTTTTTGGTTTTGTTGTTGCTTTTGGTTCTTTGTGCTTCGCTTCTGGTTTTCTGATGAACGTGACAGAGAAATAGGACTATGTATCGGTCCTCTACCAGTTTACTTTTGCGGCCACTACAGCTTCGGCCCTTGCGTGAATTAATTAATTAATCTCATATGCTACATGCCTTGAAACATGTTGAACGACCTGGCGGAAGCCATACGGCGTTGGACGGAAAAAAAAAGTATTGGTTTCTTCACATGTCTGTCTGTGTGGCGATGTGCTTCTTTGTTTGTTTCTGCTTTGTGTTTCACGCCATACTGCCAGTCCACGGTAATGCATAAGCCATCACCTTTCCACTTTGCTGGCACCTTTCTTGGTTTTGCTTGTTTGTTTTTTCTGTTTTTTCGTTTGTTTCTGGTTTTCGGCACTGTGACTGCCTCAGAACTACCTGTTCTGATGCCAGCCTTTTCACTGTTGAGTCCATGGATGCGCCGTGTTGTCTTTTTTTGCCACGGCTCAATAGTTACAGTAATTCATTTCATGCAATTGCATGCAATTGCGAGTGGATCGACCTGCCAAGAGGCGACGGACGGAAAAAAAACTGATTCAATTTTCCTGTGCTTTAGGCGTTCCCAAGAAGCTGCGAACACGTTCACAGTCACTTTGCTAGGTAGTAGTCATATGCAGCTGTGAAAGTTTGGTGAGAGGATGTACAGTGTACTGAACCACCTTGAACCCACTTGAACATCTTTAAACCTATCTTGGAACAATGCATGTGCATGTGAACAGTTAGGAAACCGTTTTAATTTTGTAGGGACGAATCTGTGAACTATAGAACCCATAGGAACCTATAGGAACCAGTAGGAACCAATTTGGAACCAAATGGAACCAGGTTGTGCATGGAAGAGTTGGAGATCAATTTTCGTTTGTTTTTGTGGTTTTGGTGTTTTTGGATGTTGTTTGACCCATATCTTAGGAACTTGATGTTGTGAACTTATTTGGTAGGAGTTTTGTAGGTTATTTGTGAGTTTGAGCTGAAGACGTTTTATTTGGAGAAGCTGGAAGAATGTTTTGGAAGCTTGAGAAC
Organism: Cladocopium goreaui; assembly: GCA_947184155.2. NCBI lineage: Eukaryota > Dinophyceae > Suessiales > Symbiodiniaceae > Cladocopium > Cladocopium goreaui. Next base: position 245,145 of record CAMXCT020000201.1, on the reverse strand, counting down.
TCTTTTGAAGTAGTTTGAGAAGTCTGAAGACGTTTGAGTGTCACTGCGTTTTACTCTCTTTTACTCTGTGGATTCCCTTCGGGGATCATCCGATAAAATTGGAACGATACAGTTTTGTTTGTTGTTTGGTGTGTTGGGTTTTTCTGTTTTTGCTTTTTGTCTTGTTTAGTGGTTTGGTTTTCGGCATTGTGACTACCACCCTGGACTGTGTAGCCGGTCCTTACGCCAGCATCACTGTTGGGTTCACTGATGCGCCGTGAAGGCATTGTATCACGACCCAATAATAGTTGCAGTTAATTCATTTCATGCACTAGCGAGTTGATCGACCTGGCGAAAGCCAAGAGGCGATGGACGGAAAAAAAAGCCATTGCGTTTTACTCTGCACGACTCTTCTAAGAAGAAGAGTGACTGAGCTGTCAAACCTGTGTGGTTTGGCTCAAGTCCGAGCTGTGAAAAAGAGCTGCCACGCCGCTCTCGTGTTTTCACATGGTAGCGGAGCCCCGGTGATCCTGAGGGTGAGGGGCAGACGCTAAGAAGGGTTGCTGTGATCTGTGAAAGATCGACACTGGTTTGTTGTGAGAGTTTGTTAAGATCTGACCTTGTGAAGATGAGTGGAACTGCGCCAATGAGTCCAAGTACTTCACCAGACACCACTGTGAACCCTGGAGGTTCTGCAAGTGTGCCAGCAGGGACGACCCCAGTGTTTAGCATGGCAGGGCCACAAGGCTTTTCTTGTGCAGCTTCACTGCGGTGCAGCTACAGCGGCCAGAGTTTGGGAGTCTGTGGTGGCATACCACACCAGAATGAGACTTACCAATGACCTTGACAGCAGGGTGCATGTGGCTACAGGGCCAAAGCAAGGCTCTGAGGGCATCACTTGCCACAATTGCGGCAAGAAAGGGCACATAGCTCGTGAACGCCCACAGCCTGTGAAATGCAGTTACTGCGGCAAGTCAGGGCACGCAGCTAAGGACTGCTGGGTCAAGGATCCTAAGCCTGCGGCAAAGCCCATAGAAATATCATAGAAACATCATGGAAATACCTTGGAAATCCCGCAGGAATCCAATAGAAATTCCATAGGAATCCAATAGAAATACCATAGAAATCCCATAGGAATCCAATGGAAATCCCATAAGAATACCATAGAACTCCCATAGCAAGCACCCCTTCAGAAATCCCATAAAAATCCTCCAGAAAGATGAAAGAAACATCATGGAAATCCCGAAACACTTCCACAGAAATCCAATAGTAGTACCATAGACATACCATAAAAGAAAAAACTTTAGCAAAGGAAAAGGTAAAGGGAATGTTTGAAAAAAACCACCCCAGGAAGCATCTGGACACACTAGTGTACCCCCAAACAAACCACACTATTGTGGATCAGGGTTGCTCATGGACTACCACCTTGAAAAATTGTTTGAGTGATGTTTTTGAATTGTGTTTTAATAAAGCGTCATATATTTTGGGAAGTTGGGCATTTCTGAGAATTTCAAATGAAAGAAGCTTAGAAAGTAATGATTAAAAGGACAAAAACTTTAGCAAAGGAAAAGGAAAGGGAAATGATTGCAAAAAAAATCACCTCAGGAAGCAGCTGGACACAATAGTGTACCCCCCAAACAAACCATACTATTGTGTATCAGGGTTGCCCATGGACTATCCCCGTGAAAAATTGTTTGAGTGATGTTTTTTAATTGGGTTTTAAAAAAGGCACCATATATTTTGGGAAATTGTGCATTTCTGAGAATTTCAAATGAAAGAAACTAAGAAAGTAATTAATTAATTAAAAGGAAAAAACTTTAGCAAAGGAAAAGGTAAAGGAAATGATTGCAAAAAAACAAAATCACTTCAGGAAGCAGCAGGACACAATAGTGTACCCCCCAAACAAGCCATACTATTGTGTATCAGGGTTGCTCATGGACTACCCCCTTGAAAAATTGTTTGGGTGATGTTTTTTTAATTGTGTTTTAATAAGGCATCATATATTTCGGGAAATTGGGCATTTCTGAGAATTTCAACTGAAAGAAACTAAGAAAGTAATTAATTAAAAGGAAAAAAGCTTTAGCAAAGGAAAAGGTAAAGGAAATGATTGAAAAAATCAAAATCATCACCTCAGGAAAGCAGCTGGACACAATAGTGTATCCCCATACTATTGTGGAACTGGATGTAATTTTCTGTGGAAGGACATTGGAAAATTTCAATGATGGGAAATAAAAAGTAAAAGAAAAAAGCTTAAAAAAATGAAAAATGTTTGAACAGAAACAAGACCAAGACACAATAGTGTACCCCAGACACAAGACCAGGACACAATAGTGTATCCTGACACAATAAATATAATGTTTAAAATTGTCAAATTAAAAATTGAATATATCAAAAAAATATTGTTTTGAGAATGTAATGTTTAAATTTGTTAAATTAAAGATTGAATATATAAAAATATTTTTTTGTAAATGGTAATTAATTATCAATTTAAAACAATTAAACAAAAATATAAAATAATTTAAAACAATTAAAAAATTAATAAAAAAACCTTAGCAACTTACTCCAAAATCCTGTGGACACAAATGTGTACCCCTCCATCATTTCCAGGGATACACAATTATTTTGGAGTCTGTGGACACAATTGTGTATCCCCACACTAATCTGTATCTTACATTACTCAAATATGTTTGCTGTCGTTTTGCTTTTGGGTTCTCAGGCCCCCCCTTGTTTTTTTGATCCTCTAGCCCCGGCTGATCGAGTTGAGCTGCACCGCCTTGAAAAGCTTGCAGTCCTTCAGAGCCCGGACACGGTTCCTGAGGACTCCAAGGTGCTCAGTACAAGGTTCGTACGTACTTGGAGGGAGAAGCACGACAGCAAGGGCAATCCAATTTGGTTGCGGCGGTCGAGGTTTGTGGTCAGAGAGTTTGCTTGGATTGAACCTGAGCGTGAGAGCTTCTTCTCTCCTGCAAGTGGAAGCATCATTTCAAGGATCCTTCCAACCAGATCTTTCTTGAGATGAAGGAAAACCATGATGCAGTTCTTGCGAGTTTGGATGTTCGTGACGCCTTCCTCACGGTGTTGCAGGAGAAGCCCACTTTGGTGCATACAACAGATGCCAAGTGGTGTGACCAGAAGCTTTGCTCTGGGGAAGGTACTTCCAGGCCAGCGAGATGGCTCACTTTTGTGGTGCAAGGCCATCACTGCTTTCCTGAAAAAGAATTTGGACCTTGAGGAGCACACACCATACCCATGTGTGTTGAAGGGAAAGGACAATTCATGCGTGGTGATGATTCACGTTGATGATCTTCTCATTGCTGGAAAACGAAGTTTTGTGATGGGAAAGTTTGCTGATGAGTTTCGAAAGGTCTATGACATCTCAATGCAGTGCATCGAATGGCCTGGCGATGAAATCACCTTCCTGAAGAGGCATCATGTGCTTCACGCGGATGGCAGACTCACCATCCATACGCACCACAAACATGTGCTACAACTGTGCTCTTTGCTGGGACTGAATGCCAAGAACCAGAACAAGAAAAACCCAGCGCATGCAGACATTGACCTGGAGGACAAGTCTGAAGATCTTTCCCCAGGTGATGCAACCACTTTCAGGACGTGCGTTGGAAGTTTGATGTATTTGGCAAACGATCTTCCTCATTGCCAATACGTGATTTAGTATCTCAACATACAGCTCCAAGCCGACGCAGAAGAACCAAACGGTGCTGAGGCATTTGGTCTCCTACTTGGCCTGCCACACATCAATTTCGATGTCTTTGAAGTGGTGTGGAAGGACACCTGGCATGTACCATGCCTACCCAGATGTCCAGCAGTCAGAGAATGTTCTTGAAGTTTTCACAGTCTCTGACTGGGCTTCAGATCGTCAGACTCGACGAAGTGTCAGCTGCTGTTGCATTTTCTTTGGTGGATGCATGATTTTCTCAGCATCTCGAACGCAGAAGGTGGTAAGCCTTAGCTCTGCAGAGGCTGAAGTTTACGCTTGCAGCAGCGGCTCATCTGACGCCATGCTTTTGGCAAGGCTTCTCAGTTGGCTCACAGGACGCCGCACTTGGATCTATGTCTACACAGACAGCAGCGGCGCACGTGGAATCTTGCAAAGGCAGGGAGTTGGGCGTTTCCGCCACCTTAGCTGCCGGGTGCTTTGGCTTCAGGCACTCATTGCCAATGGCGCCATCCGTCTTTGCAGTGTCAGCGGCCATGTCAACCCAGCTGACATTGGAACGAAACGTTTGTCGGCAGCTCGCCTTCGAAGTTTGATGGCCATTTTGGGCCTTTACAGCAAAGATGTTGGAGCTCTGGAAGGAGGTGATGATCCTGGAAGAGTTTTCATCAAACGTGAAAGCGTGGGGCATTGGTGTGCGCCTTGAGCCTCTTGAATTTGAAGGGCTGCAGTGATGAAAGCCCAGTGGACCATGGATGGAACCTTTTCATTTTCACTGCGGTTCTTGGTTTGGTGATGATCTTGCCCCTCATGTTCGCTTTGCTTGGTTGGTTTGGAACTTCGATGGAGGCTGATACAGCCATGGAGGCTGGTACAGCCATGGAAGTGACAATGGAGGCCGATAATAGCCGAACATGACCGAGGATGTGGCCCACAATGTTGCAACAGCTGCAGATCCAATTGACAGCACTGAGGGCTCCTACGACATTCCAGTGTCAACGCCTCTTGGTCCACGCACGGTGACAGTTTTCACTGGCCTCGAAGCTCTCATGAGAGCACTCCCATTTGGGGTGGTGTGGATGAATGCGGAATGCCCCGCTTCAACACGTTTTTTGAGTTGCCTGCCCCTGGAGACAATTGGTCACCTGAGGCCATGATTACATGGATGTACGAGCGCTGCGCCAGGAGGCATAGCAGCGCAACCACGGACCAGCATAGGACTTTGTAACATTGTACGCTGAGAGGATGGCTGTTTTGAGAGGAGTCATGCAGGGTTACCGCTCTGAGGACCCAGGTGTCAGGCTTGCAAGCAGCGAGTCAAATGACACGAAGCATGACAGATATTTCAGATGACGAAGGAAACCCATCATACAGAATGTCCACATCTCAATTCTGCACAACATTGGATGATGCTGAAAGGGCTGTCACAGTTGGTCAACAGTTGGTGAATACAATTGGAAGTGCCAGTGCGTCAAACCATTCAGCTGGTGGAAGCGCTGCAGCCAGCAGTGCCCATGTGAACGTGGTGGCAGACGCCATGATCCGCATGTTCAGCTCAGGGAATGCAGAAGAGGAAACATCAGAGAGTGACGCTGAGATGGAGACTGCCAGTGAACGAGCACGAAAATATGGAAATTCAGAACTTTGCGACGTCAGCGATCCGGAGGTGGATGCTGTACGACAGCTCAGATAGCTTGTGACGTGGGTAGCAACACTCAGTAGCTAGGCGACCATTTTTTTTAGGAAGTGGAACCTGGCAACAGTCCCTAAAGGAATTGGCAAGTAGTGGCACGTGAAACCACGCCCCAGCGGGAGTGACCAGGCCACTTGGGTTTTGAAATTTTGGCCGCGCAAATGGCTGTATAATTCGTGCTGCTGCATTGGCATTTGCAGCATGGTGGGGTGCAACACATTTGCGTCGAGTGCATGTAAAGCATTCTGTTGTGTTGCCACTCCTTTGTGACATACATTTGATCAGTGTAGTATCAGTTCTTATCTTGAGGCGCTTTCCTCTCAAGGAAAATACGCAAAAACCAAGGGTCCAATTTTTCAGTCATTATTTATATGTGCATACAACGACAATGAAACTGCACTAATGCAAATTTCCTTCGCAAACGTTATTGTTTTCGAATGTTGGACGCCAATTTACGTATATACGTTTTTGAATTTGGTGGAATCCATCATGTTTTGTAATTTTATTTGTTTTTGACAATGTGAACCAGTTTTGCATGGTTGGGAACGGCAAAATATATCGACATGTATAAGTTGGTGTCACCATGCAACCTTTACTTGCTGTTTTTGGGCCCCAGCATGTAAAAATGTCAAAATTGCGCAAAGGACAAGACAGCAGTCACACATCATTGAATGGTTTCCTGCTCTTCATATGTTGTGAAAACCGGTTAAATCCCAAATTTTGGTCCACCTGTGCTGTGTGTTGCCTTTCGTTCTTCCAAACCGTCACCTTGACGACGCCATGTTGCCGCCAGAAGTCTTCGAGAGGTTAATCGATTTGCGGCAGCAACAAGAAAGGTCGATCCAGAACATTGAAAAATTGCGGGACGAACACAGAGATTGGCAGGCCGATTCCTGTTGATCCGCAGTTTATACCCAAGAATCATACGAAAATTTATATCAAAAATAAATGTGAATTATTGAATTATTCACAAACCAGTTGTATGTTGTGCAGAGGAAAATGTCCACTTGCGAATTTGAACAATTTCGTTTGTTCATGATGAAATTCAAATTTAACACATTTTACATTGGGATTTTCAGTTCCTGGCAGAAATGCTTCGATGACCTCTTGGCAAACATCAAACACGAGAAAAATGAGAACTGGCAGAACTGCATAGTGCAACTTTGGCAAGGAATGATGAAAAATTGCGTTTTCCCAGTTGGGGACTTGCAATGGGACGCAAAGTGCCACGAGTATTGGTGTCCCATTCCAAGTCCCCACAATGTCCATTCACTGTCTATGTCGGTCATTTGGGCACTGAAACGGTTGTGCGGGTTCCATTTTCCAGTTTTTCACAGGAAACACAACAGGGATAAGGATTCCCAGTCTTGTGACAGTTTGTTTTCTTCAATGCAGTGTTCGCAGATCATTGCACCAGCTCACCGCACCGATGAGTGGCTAAGGCCCGTCGAACATTCAAAATTTGATGATGCTCGGCGCGCCAATTTTACTTCAATCGCACCACCAGCAGGAGACATGGACACTGCATTTGTTGATACCGATGGCAACGGTGGCAGTGATGGCGATGATGGCAACGTTTGCAATGATGGCAATGGTGACGAAATCAACACTGAAACGGGATCGCCAATCGCTACGAGTGTGGTACTTCGATTGCAATATTCATGGTTTGACGTGGGCGCTGTGATCATGTGTGGAAACAAGGGCATTTTTGTGCCACAAAGTGAACATCATGAAGTTGTTTTTCGGTTCGTTGCAGATTAGGAACGTATTTTCATGTATTTTCTGAAACCAATTATTGACGAGTCCTGAGACCCTGCTTTGTCCTTTAGTCTTAAGAGATGTTGCTAGCAAAAGAGGCATTGGGAGACCTCCTAAACGACTTCAATGGCAACTGTTGATTAGATACCTTAATTCTTGAAATGGAGATACGCAGTCTGTGATGAATAGAACAGAATATAAAAAAACATATGGAAAAATTCAAATCAAATAGGACTTCTCCATGTGACGCTGCGCGAGGTGACCGAGACTATAAAACGACATGCAAGTGGTCCGCTACGCAAAATGGTGGAGCAAGAACTTTCTCATCGTCCTTCAGCTACCCTCGTAGACCCTGTCTTCTTTAGCAAAACCCGCTGCCCCGCCCTGCAAACGAGAATCCAAAGGACCTCGTGTTGATAGCGATTTGTCTTGTGAGCAAGCACGACGCCTTAGACATGTCGATTATGAATACTCTCATGGAACATGATAGATTTTTACATGCCACAGAACACCAGAATGTAGACTTTGTATAGATGTCTGCAGTGAACGCAATTTGATGTCAGTTCACGAATGTGACGTCCGGTGCCATTTTTCCGCTTAGCTTCAAGTGAAGCTCACCTGGCAAGTGCCACCCGTCATGTGATGATACATGCTTTTCATTCACATCAATCATTTTTAAAGCATGTCATGACAGCACATGAAAATCTCGTCAGGTATGAAACAGGACAAGCCAACGCGGATTTTCATGTCAAACTGTCACGTCAAAAACGTTATTCATGCAACATTTTTGAATTTTCATCATCGGGGGAGTTCAGCCATGTCAGTGGTCGACATCGCTTCTTCGCAGACTTCCAGTGTTATCTCCTTCTCAGTGGAACCCGAGCACCCGGAAGCCATAGTTGACCATGTGCTTCCTTTCATTGGGTTCGGTAACACCGAATGCGAAGTCAACGAATATATCTTCCCCATGTTGACAGGGCACTATTTTATGTTTGCGCCCAGACTTGAGGCCTGCAACAGCCGCTGGTGCCCGTGGGATGAGTCCCTTGATCCAGAGAAGCGGCTACATTTTCTGGTGACTGAAGTCGGGCTCTACGTGCGCATCCAGGAGCACCTCACCCGACACAATTTTGTGATCACCTTGCCCACATCAAGCAACCCTGACATGGTCAAGACTATGCCCTTTGAAGTTCATCTTCTTTTGCATATCGAAACCATTGAGTTGCTGGGACGAATGTACCGCGAATACAGGTCGCTCAAGGCCGAGCTGGAGGCCCTCAAGCAGGAAGTGAGGCACTCAAAGCTACGCCACTTTCATGGTGTGCCAAGTGGGGTTTGGACCCTGAAGTTCGAACCATCCTTGGCCATCATTCGACCTGTAAGACATCCGCAGAATGTTACGCACGTGACAACCTTGCCAAGCTGATGAGAGATTTTGATTTAGTTCTTCAACAAACAAGAACAAGGACCTTTTTACCTGATTCAACCAGATCAGGCATGATAGGTATCAGTGCAATCGAAGATCCATCTTAGCATATGTGCATCCGACCACCATGAGGGCCGAAGCCTCCGACCCACCAGCTCCGGAGAAGTCACTTCCTGAAAGCTCGTCTTCATCAACATCCGACACATCCGAACACGACAGTGATGGATCAGTTTCAGGGCTTGAGGACGATCCCGTCAAAACAAAAAGAGTCTTGTCGTGTATATCGTAGCTGCAGGCGGGGCCGAAAGTTTCAGTTGCGGGGTCAGAATAACAGACGAATTTGAACCCATATCAGACTCAAATTTCCTTGACATAAGGAGATGCAAGCATTGCTCAGTGGCCAAACCTATCAAAACGGTAGGACAATTTGCGTCGGCACTCAAGAAGCTCCGAACCGAGAAGTAAAAAGGCCCGATGTATGGTCATTTGAGCGGGGATTGCGGGGTGATGTTTTCTGATTAAAACAAGACAGTCTAAGATGTGCCCATGGTGAGCGAGTGCTCTCAGAACCTCGAGTGAGGTTGTCATCGTTGCATGACATGTGTTGTTTGGCTCAGTTTTGGATGGCGCATTTTGCGCGCACTCTCAAGTGAGAGAGAACAAGCCGACAGCCATGACATACGTATCAAATCACCACGCTTCAATGACCATGAGCCATTACATAACCTCGAGTGAGGAGACATCTCTTGGCCCGCACATGAGCCATGGCAATACATGTAGACTTCACACACGACGGCTCTACATTCACAAATTGATCATACGTTCTCCTGAATAGTCCTCCAGCCATGGGCACGTTGCTTGAGTCTGAGATCCCGAGGTTTAGAAGTGAATCTGACAGCGAATGAAATCGACGCACTCATCAACAATGGTGTGGATTCCTTAGCTAGACTTTCGTTTGCAGCATGCCAGCCTGGAGAGTCCCCATCTGATGATCAGATCACAGCCCTTTTTGCTGGTGCCGTGGTGCCGAACCAGGGAACTTTTGCATCCATGAGGCGCCTCATTTTCGAGGCACAAACTCTTTTGTCGGCGGATCTCCAAAACAAGGTGCATAAAACGGACGAAGCCGTCAAAACCAAACTCGCACCTGCAGAGCGGGACAACCGCATCAAGGACCAGAAGACTCGTTTGGAAGGGATTCGATTCAAAGGGGAAGAAGAGTGTTCTCATCAAAGTTACGATCTCGTTTTGCACATGCTCGAAAAAGACACTTTGATTTACCTTCCGCCTGAAACAAATCCACCAGAAGACACGAACTCCAACAAAAGAAGGCTCCGAAAGAAATCTCGATAGATCAAGCAGCACTGGTTGTTCGCGACCGCCACCTTGACTTGACCTGCTCAACATCCAGTGAATTGGAAGTTTCAAACGCTATGAAAAGATGTGCTCTTGCTTTTGACTTAGTAAAAGCATGTTCCTTTCACGTTATGAATAGCTTTCATGCGGACCTGTTTGACTATCTTCACCAACAGTCGCCCCCAGACTACTCACCAGTTTCTCTTGCACAGATCCTGAGAGCCGACAGAGCCGCATGGCTACATATCGCAGAGCGAATCACTTCGCTGAAACGAGATGCGCAAGGACAGTCTTCTTTAGAAGTCGAACTACAGCACGTTCTTGCACATCCTTCCGTAAGTTTTCACTTGCTGCCGTTGCCGGTGTCAGCCAAGACACCCAATCCAAAGCCAAAAGCCCAGCCACGTAGATCCCGATCTCCCACCAGATGGACAACACCGCCGCCTTCACAGAAAGGCAAAGGCAAAGGAAAGAGGAACCAAGGGCGCCAGGGCAGAGGCCCTGATGTCCCTCGAGCCCTCATCAACAAGAATTTGCAAACCACAAAGGGCGAGAGACTTTGCTGGGGATATATATAATTTAGAGACCGGGTGCATAGCAGCAAAACCAGGAGAACGTTGCAATCGTGGAATTCATTTATGTGCTGAACCTGGCTGTGAAAAACCTCACAGTCTACAAGCGCACCAGTGACAGGATGCAGTGGGTGCCCCACCTTTTTCCCTTGTGACACCTCGAGGCAGTGAATCGCAACTGTCCAAGAGGCACCCACTTCACCAAATGTTTGCCATAGAAATCTTCGCCGGGTCTGGAAGACTAACTGCCTCGTTACGAGCCGTAGGCCTTCAAGACAGCTTTGGAGTAGATCTTAAGTTGCCTTCGACCCTCAGAAGTCCCATAATTAAATATGACTTGACTCAGGATGATCATCTTGCAATAGTAGTCAGCCTGATCCAGTCAGAGTTTTGTTGTTTTGTGCATTTCGCGCCATCCTGCGGCACGAGTTCACGTGCCAGGTTGATCCCCCGGAAAGGACGTTGGAACCCACCTATTGTCCGGACAGATAGTCATCCTGACGGCCTCCCAGGCCTCCAAGGCACATTGGCCCTGAGGGTCCAAGCCGCCAACAAATTGTACTCTATCACCTGTGACTTGCTTGAAATTTGCCTGAAGGGAAACAAATATTTTGCTGTGGAAAACATTTTATGTGGTTCACTCACCCCTTTCAGACATTGATCCAGAAATACCCACAGCTTCTTGAAGTTTCATTTCACCATTGTAGGTATGGGAGCGCACGTCGAAAATTGACAAAATGTCTCCATAATGTACCCACATTCAAGTCCTTAGAGTCCTTTTGCTAAAACGATCACCCTCACGAGCCGTGGGGGCAACTGCCCGACGGCCGATGGACCACTGCTGAGGAAACGGCATATCCATGGGAGTTATGCCGCGCCATGGCCGCGAAAATTTTGCAACAGCTCCAAGCCGATGGCTATCATTGCACCCCACCAGTGTTCGCATTACAAGAAGCTTCATTGCAAACAATGCGGGCCACCACAGAAATCCAACCTAGGAAGGGACTACAACCGATGGTCTCTGAATTTGTTGCCGTGCAGTCGCCTCCAGCCAATGCACCGCTCCCCGAAAACTCTCGACGTTTGAGCACTCATCATCGGGGGTATGTCGCGAGTGCCAACCAAGGCATCACAGACACTGATGACATCACCATAGGGGTCCACAGGTCACCAGAAAGCTTCGTGCATGAAGCCATAAAAAAAGGGCATCCCACTAGGATACATTCCTTTTTCCCCGACGAAGTAACCGAAGTAGTAGACCAATTCTTGCATAATAAGCACAATGTGGCCATGAGCAGGACGGAAGCCCTCTTGATGGAAGCCGGACATGAATTCGGCCAGCGACCATGAGTTGCCAAGAGCTTAGGCGGGCTGCTGATTTGGGCAGATCTGGAATCCTAGTCAAATCTTCGGGCGACACAGAGCTCGATAACGCACTGTTTGCTGCCACCTTGACAGAAGTGTCCAAAGGTTTTCTTGAGGGCGAGGTCAAGCCCGACGATCTACCTGAAGGCTCTACTTTGACACGTCGATTTGGAGTGAAACAGAAATCCAAAGTTCGCCCTATTGCCGACTATAAGGCTTCTTTCGTAAATGCCAGCGTATCTCAGACCGAGACGGCCAGAGTCCATACGGTCGATCATATTGCCTCTTTGATTTGCTGCATCATGCGCAGCGCTGGCATGAGCGGACAGAAGGTGGACCTCTGTGCGAAGACACGGGATCTGTCAGATGCCTATAAACAGATACCCATGAGCGATGAAGCATATTCCCTTGACGTCTATTTGGCGGTTTTCTGTCCCGAGACCAATGTTCCAAAAGTGTTCCAGCAAAAGGTGTTACCTTTTGGGTCGGTGGCTTCGGTTACCGCATTCTTAAGAGTAGCATATGCCATCTGGCGGCTGGGGACAAGGTTGTTAGGTAGGACTCATGTGGTCCTCCTATTTCGACGACTTCTTTTCAGTCGAGGATAGAACCATGAGCAAACATACTGACTTGGTGTTTTCTTCGCTTTTCAACATCTTGGGATGGAAGTTGTCAGTCGAAAATTAGTGGACTATCATACCACCTGCAAAGTTTTGGGAGTTGAGTTCGACCTCAAAATGTCAGGGGACGGATTGGCTCTTGTGTACAACACAGACGAGAGGATTGATGAGTTGTGTGATTGTTTGGATGCCGTTATCGATTCACGGTCTCTTCGAAAGTCAGATGGAGAGAGGCTTAGAGGCAGGCTTCAATTTGCCTGCGGGCAGCTCTTTGGAAGGGCCGCAAGAAATCACATTCGGATTTTGTCCAACCACTTCAACAGTTCCAAGAACAGGTTGTGTGATGACACCGTATTGGCTTTGAACCTCATAAGGGATCAGATCCGGTCGAACATCCCGAGAAGATTAGTTGTTTCTCTTGCCGATCACATTCACATATATGTTGACGCGTCTTTTGATGAAACAAGTACTCAGGAATTGGTGGGGTCATGTACAACAGCAGCGGCCAGCCTGTTGCTTTCTTTAGCGAGAGCGCGGACAGCGATTTCATTTCTCTTGTGAAAGCTTGGTGTCAGGAAAACATAATACAGGAGCTAGAAATGTTGGCACTCCTCGTAGCGGTAGAAGTATGGGGTCCTGTTTGGAATGGTCACCGAGTGGTGGCTTTCACCGACAGCGAATCTGTCCGGGGGGAGCTTTCTTAAGACGTGGTCTGGCAACGAACCATGTCATAAGTTGTTGACCAGACTGTTCGCTTTAGAAGAAAACCACCTGTGCCCAATCTGGCTAGAGCGAGTGCCGAGCCAGTCTAATCCAAGTGACCCTTTGTCCCGGAGCCAAGTGGCCAAGTGGATGAACCTTGAAAGGAGTCAGGTTGACTTTAAGACAGTATGGTGCCACGCCATCAATGGACAAGGGTAAGCACGCGACGGGCACCAGAGATTATCCCCAATGTCAAGAAAAATGCTGCTGCGCTTCGAGTGAAGCTGTTGATGTGTAAGTTGCACTGACGTCACATTCTTTCACATGGGGGCAGATGATGTTTGATGGGGTTCACTGCAGCTGGTGGTTTAAGACATGTAAGAATACTCTCATGGAACATGATAGATTTTTACATGCCAGAAGACACCAGAATGTAGACTTTGTATACATGTCTGCAGTGAACGCAATTTGATGTCAGTTCATGAATGTGACGTCCGGTGCCATTTTTCCGCTTAGCTTCAAGTGAAGCTCACGTGGCAAGTGCCACCCGTCATGTGACGATACATGCTTTTCATTCACATCAAACATTTTTAAAGCATGTCATTACAGCACATGAAAATCTCGTCAGGTATGAAACAGGACAAGTCAATGCAGATTTTCATGTCAAACTGTCACGTCAAAAATGTTATTCATGGACCATTTTTGAATTTTCATCCCACCCAACTGCATTTTCTACACCCGTTGTCATACTCATGGCTCTCGTGCCAGTTGAACCTGATTTGCAGACCTTGTTTCTTCCGATCCTGGCTACTCAACGTGAACTCACCCGAGCCAATGAAATTTTGCACCAAGTGGACGACTTGAGTGACTATACAGAAGACGTTGATCTGCCAGCTGCCACCAACCATTTGCACCTGGTCAGACAACAGTTGCAACGAGTTTGCTCAATCCTTCGTCTCCGACTTGCAATTCAGATGGTCCAGTTAGCGCGTTACTTTCGCCAACACTTCAGACGACAGTATCGGATTCCAATTGTGAATTTGGACTTCCGATAAGCGCTGCATAAACCTAAGTTCTTAGTCCGTTTGCTGGCCTGCCCAAAGCCAGCACGCGACGGACACCAGAGATTCTCCCCAATGTCAAGAAAAATGCTGCTGCGCTTTGAGTGAAGCTGTTGATGTGTAAGTTGCACTGACGCCACATTCTTTCACATGGGGGCACATGATGTTTGACGGGGTTCACTGCAGCTGGTGGTTTAAGACATGTAAACCTTAAGTATCTTTAAGTTTGGCGTGCGGTCAGGATTGTCCAGAGCGGCACCTTCGAGTGTGTCACGGGTTGTGCGTCTTGGCACTGTGACCAAATGTTTTAACAATGGACGCGAACTGGTCCTAGTGTCAGCGAATCTGAGAAGTGTGCCTAAGGAGGCTTTGATCATGCTCCTACAGCATGTTGTTGTGCAATGCACAGACAAGTGGAGCCGATTGTTCTCGTTCATAAGCTGTCCAACCCTCCTGAGAACAGAATTGACCCCTTCCGATGCAGATCTTGCTAAATTTAGTTAAAAAAACAAAACGAAAACATCAAGAGTTTGACTCAGTTCCTGGGCTGAAAGTTGGTGATTGCAAGAATTAATTTAAGATCTGTTTCAATGGCAAACTTTACTGGACATCAAGTTTTCGAATACCAGGTGTACCAGTCGTACCAGTGGTACTAGTCGCATCGTGTCGCATTTTGTCGTTTTTTCTTCGTTTTCTTCGTTTCAGGTGATCTTCGTGAATCTTATTACAATTGGTTTGGAAGCTCAGACGTCTTTGATGAACGAGGAGGAATTTCAACCATGGTCTTGGCCATGGGTGTCAGAAAGAATCTTTCTGCTGGTCTATTGCCACTTGGCGAAGGATCCTTCAAGGTCAGTTTCATCGACCTTCGCAGGAATAGCTGTTACTCACTCTCTTGATATGTTTAGCTTGGTCCTGCATCCTCCATGCCTACCCCTGCGGTATGTCTTTCCCTCCAGTAGGCTGGGCTGCGCTGCAATCATGGTTCGCTTGCAAATTATACAGTGTTCAGGATTATACATGATTATATATACAATATTATACAGGATTATACAGAATTATACAGGCGATGCTATGCACGACACTGTCGTATTTTCTAGGAGTGGATCCGTTCGCTGATCAAATTTCATCAAATTTCGGATCTGATCCCGGCGCAACATGACACAAGTCAATGACTCAACACATTTCTCAATACATCAGAAAAATAATATGAATATTATGAAAGGTATTGAAAGGTGATAGAAACTGGCGTGATGGCCAGTGCCGAGCTGTTCGCTCAGGTTTGGAACTGACTCTGAGATTCATAGCCGGCTCCAATATATTCAATGCTTCTATGCAGCAACTACCAAGGGTCAAGACACAGAGCCCTGCCATGTGTTGCATGCATAGAGTTGGACAAGCACCAGTTGATTGCAATGAACCCGTTAGTTCAGTGTACGGAAGGAGTAGTTTCAGCATTACTTCTTGGACTTGTTGTGTCCAGTTGGTGCTTAGGACTTTTGGTTTTTCCTTGATGCTTGCTTGGTGATCACTGGCTTTACCGCGCTGGTGATTCTACCTATGACAGGACGACGTGGGAGATAACTGCCTCGGTTGACATTTTGATTGCAGTTGTGTGCCCGTTTACCTTCGTCCTACTCGGACTGGAAACAACACGAGGTCTTTCCATGAATGAGTAAAATTTGTCAAGTGAGTCATCCAACCTGGGGCGATGGAGCTGAAGCTTGGCAGGTAGGAGAGAGAGAGAGAGATAGATAGATAGATAGATAGATCGATAGATAGATAGATAGATAGATAGAGAGATAGACAGACAGACAGACAGACAGACAGACAGACAGACAGAGAGAGAGAGAGAGAGAGATAGATAGATAGATAGATAGATAGATAGAGAGAGAGAGAGAGACAGACAGACAGACAGACAGACAGACAGACAGACAGACAGACAGACAGAGAGAGAGAGAGAGATAGATAGATAGATAGAGAGAGAGAGAGAGACAGACAGACAGACAGACAGACAGACAGACAGACAGACAGACAGACAGAGAGAGAGAGAGAGAGATAGATAGATAGATAGGTAGGTAGGTAGGTAGGTAGGTAGGTAGATAGATAGATAGATAGATAGATAGTAAGAGAGAGTAATGGAGTGATCCAAGTGTTTAGCAGAGTGCTGATCGTGAAGCAAAAGATATTGACAGCGAAGGAAGTTGCCTAAAGGTGAGAGACTTGATCACGAGAGAACGGAACATGGAACTTGAATCCTATGCATCCTATGCATCCTATGCATCCTATGCATCCTATGCCCATCGATACCCATCTATTCTCATCCCAATCCCCTATCCCAAAGAAAAAAAACACTTCTCAGTATTTCTCAGTCGTCTGCAGTCGGTGAAATTGCTGGCCTTGGGGCTGAGAAGTTTCTGCTGGTTCGCGGGATTCGCCTCTTGCGGCTGGTGCGAGCCCTTAGGCACGGGGCGATCGCTGGTGGGTTCTTTGGGGTTCTTTGGGGTTCTTTGGGTTCAACCGGGCCAGGATGTTCAAGCACTTCAAGGTCATGTGGCGCTTCTTGGCAGGTTCTGCTACACTTGTGCAGACAGCCAATTTGTTGTAAATGTGCATTTGCTATGGCTACATGAGTTCTTGCTTGTAGAGCATGTCAAAACATGTCACCTTTGGCACGCCAATACGGGTTTTGTCCCACAAATCTAGTGCATCCCAAAGGCAATCAAGTACTTCATCCCTTTGCGGCTCCTCGAATCTTGCAATCCCTTGATTTGCAGTCTTTTCTCAAAGAAGACTAAAGAAGACTGGGCTGTTTTACAAAGACCCTCAACCATCCTCAACCCAAAGACTTCACTCGTCCTACACTTTCCTTTGCATACCACTTCTTTTTCTACTTAGCTGTAGTAATCTGTAGTACAATACTTGCTTTGATGATTAGCGCTGCGCTCTTGGTACTTTGCTTAGTACTGACCGCTGAATAAGACTTTGCGAGTACTGTGCGCACATACTACATTGCAAGTGCCCTCAGTACGTGTGGATAAGTTTTGGCCTGATGGCCAACAATGCATTCAAATTAGGTGTGCTCGAGACAAAAAAAAGGATGGGTTGCCGCTGAGTGGTTGAGTATCAAACAGACGTGTATGTACAATGTACATATGTGTACATGATATGTGAACATGTAATATAATATATATATATATATTATGCATTTAATGCATGTATGCATGTACGCATGTATGCATGTATGCATGTACGCATGTTGGCATGTACGCATGTGTGCCTTTACGCATGTAATGTAATGGAATGGCATGGAATGCAACTGAAGTTGATTTGTTATTGAATTGTAGTGTAATCCAACGGACTTTGTTATTGAATTGTAATTGCAATGCAATGGATTTGTTATTGAATTTTAATTGTAATTATCAATGTAAGGGTAATGGGAAGGCAATGGCAATGGAAATGGTAATTCAATGGCAATGGTACTGTAATGTGATGCACTTTCATGAAATGTAATGTAATGCACTTCAATGTAATGTAATGCAAGGTAATGCACCCTGATGCACTGTCTTGCAACGTATTGTGATGTAATGAAATGTAATGCAATGCAATGCATCAACAAATAGTGGTATATGCAGACGGAACATGTATGCAGGCATTTTAACTCTTGGGCTGTCCCTTGTTCAAAATCTTTCTACGTGATCACACTCTCCCGCTGTGCTGCTCAAGGTTTGGTCAACGGGCTTCTCACGGCTGGCAAAACCCTCTTGTCCACAAGTGTGCTGCTATTGGTGAGCCTCTTCATTTTTTCTTGCATTGCTGTGGAACTCATTGCCAAGGACATTGATGTGACACATAGAGATGGAACCGAAAGTCGTTGCGTTTGGTTCTGATGGTTTACTGAAATGGTTAAGTCGTTGTGTGGTAAGGCCAGGGCCTTGAACTTTACACATTGCAGACATTGCAGGACGAGTATCTTGCCAGTGCTCCAGCAACAGCAGCAATTGTTCGGAAGCCACCTGGCAAATTTGGTTTGTTCAGACTTTTCAGACTTTGCAGCGCTGTACACATATTTCTTAGATTCTGACAGATTCTGACTCTTCGTGTGCTTTTTTCACTTTTTTACACGTGTTTATTTTGAAAGCAATGGTCTGCAAGTATCAAGGCCAGCATTTTAAACATGTGATCCCCTGAGTTGCCAGCATTTTAGCTGGCATATTTTCCTGTATTTTACACATTTTCCCATAATACTATATATATATATATATCTATATACACATACATACATATATAATATGTATATGACATATATAACTCTAATTATATATTGTTACATATTCTGAGCTAGCGTATATCTTAACATACCGGGTTTAACAGTGCCTGGCCGCGCCGGAGTACGAGATGAAGGGCCCAAAAAGGGAGGGTTGCTAACAGCGTTTGATTTATTGAATCGAAGGAATGGCTGACTGGTTGATTGACTAATGACCCAAGGACCGACTGAGACAGCCTCTTCTTCCCTGAAGCAGCCCTACTCTCCTGAATACTCTCCTACTCTGATCTAGCTACTTCTTCTCTGAGCTATTTTCTCTCCTTCGAACCAAATCTTTTCTGAGCCATTTCCTTTCTGAAGCAACTCTTCCTTGAGCTATGTTCCTTACCAGGAACTTATTCTCTGGGCCAAGTCTTCTCTGACCCACTCCTTCTCTGAGCTACTTCTTCACTGAGCTATTTCTTCTTTGAGCTACTTCTTCCCCTTAGCTACTTTGTTGTGAGCTGCGTCTTCTCTGAGCTACATTTTCTGGGAACCCAGCGCGCGACTCAAGAGTCCACAGAATTGCGGAAGTGGGTTTATTCAGAAATGCAGAAATGTCATGAAATGTCGGTACTGGGCTGTCCAGTGCGACATTGAAGTGAGACCTTGTGTGAGACCTGCAACAATTGTGGACAGAAGGAGAGCAGAAGAGGACGACAGCTGACATTTTTAGTCTGGAGACTTTCACCTGAGACGTGGTGAATGATTTCTTCACACAGTGGATCTCTTTCTGTCAGGCACTTTTGGGGTGTGGATCTCTCCATGGTGACACTGATGCAGTTTGTGACATTGGATTCTGCCGCAAGCATCTACTTCCCCCTCATCATGGAGCGGCCAGGCCTTTGTATCTTGGACGTCTATTAGTTGGCAGGACAGTGCCAATGAGAGTGCCATTGCTTGAATGGATGTGTTAGAAGGTGAGGAATGATTGTCATTACGTCATTACGTGTTGAAGGGAAAAGAAGGTTTTGGAATTCAGATTCGGATTCTATGCCAGGCTCGAGTGATTCTGCAGCATGTCATTCCATGCCTGTCTATTGTGCAGGGTCCCTTGAATGTTTATGAGAGTGCCGGCCTAAAAAGTGCCGTTGGTGCGCATGCGATAAGATTGAACATGTTTCTTGACTACAGGTGGACCAAGTATCACATACATTATCGCACATTTTTATTCTTCTAAAGTGTCTTTATTGGGCTGGTTTAACGGAGTTTGAACAATGCTATGTCTCAGCAGGGCCTTTCTGGTTGAGGCTTATACTTTCTTCTCATCATCTTTGTGATTTCCATTGGCCTTATGAACTTAGTCACAGCCGTGGTGCTGGAGATACTTGGATGAGACATCGGACTGCACGTTTTTGATGGACCATTAAGACACATTAATGTTTAGCTGGAGCCGGTTGAGTTTTTGTTTTCACGGAGAATGGGGTGGTTCAGCAACTGTGAGGAACCTGTGTGTGTGTTTTTAAATAGTTTTTAAATAACAGGCAGCTAGCCATGTTGCTTCAGGAATGCCATGGAGTCTGCTGCAGAAGAGGCAGAAGAAGAACGAAGCTCCTTGAAGAGCAAAGTGAAGGAGGCGAGCGAAACAGGGTCAGCTGCATTCTAGGAAACCTCCGAGCTTTTTGCATGCCATTGCAGAGAGGTGTGGCGATTTCAACTGAACACAGCACAAAACCATCGACATCGACGATGCCCCTCCAATATTCCACGGCAACACCGCATAACACCGCATCATTGCAGATGCCAAAAGCCTTGCGGAAGCAACGTTGCACAAGGTTGTTGTTGAAAGCATCGGAACAACACGATGCTCAGCTATTCTTTGTGCTGTGTGTTTTTTCGGTAGCGCAAACAAAGGGCAGCCAACAGGTGATTTCAACAGAAAGACCTTGGTAATCTTGGTATGAAACCGTTTTTTTTCTTCGGCAACGGACCTTCACAAAGCACGTTTGTGCATGTTCCAACAAGATCAACACCGCCAGGCAAAGGATGGCAAAGGTAGCAGTACAACGCATAATTACAAAAGACAAACACAAAAGCATTTCCAACTCAGATGTTTTCGGTTTTCGGTTTAAAGGGGTTTAAAGATCCACCCGGAAAAATGAAAAACATCAAAGAAGTTCCAAAGTAAAGAACTCATCAAGGCCAAGATAAGTATCCTGAGATGCCGTTACAGCGCACATGGTTTTCATTGTTTTTCTGTATAAGATCTACTCCAGTGTCCGACATTTTTGAACACAACAAGTTCTTGTAGGTTCGATCGCTAAACCAGATCTCCTGCAAAGGCCATTCCTGAATTGCTGGAGATCTTCAAACGTCTTGACAAGGACTGGTCATGACCGGCCTAAGAACAGCAAAAACCCGCCGGGCTTTGGTGATTTCGATTTTGTTTGAAACCCAGCCGCGGCGAGGATAAGAGTGGCATATTGACTCGAGACGAGATGGAGATTGTGGATGATAACCTTTTGCCACGACGCCTGCTGGATTCGGCCTGCGTTGGCAGCATTCTCGACTTTTTTGATTTCTTAGATGTTGAAGAGAAAGGAGAGCGGCTTAGCTGCAGACATTTGGGGATTTTGGGGGAAGTACATAGGCAGCGCAAGGATTGCTCCTCCATCAAAGAAGGTTTGATGAGTGTGATGTAGTGCTGGAACATTTCTTGTGTCAAGTTTGGGAATTTTCCAATGGAGTTGAAATGTAAACCAAAGTGTCAGGGTTGATTGGTACGTTTTGGAATGAAAGTCTGCAGCCTGGACCGCACAACGATGTACAAATCGTTTGGTGTACAGTATTTTTGTGTAATCAAACACGGCTGGCTTAAATTCCCCTACAAATGGAGGTTTAGTTCGCTGGGAAATCATCGAACTAAATTGGGGATTGAGAAGATTCCAACATGTCCAGATGTCACTGTGATGTCACTTCGCAGCTTCCAGGTTGTCCCAGCAGGATTTTGTGGAAGGTTTGCTCAACTTATGCCTTCTGGACATGCCCATTTCTGCGATTCAAACATTGAAGCTTCTACAAATGGTTCTCAGACTCAGCAAGAAGATCGATCAGAATGTGGAGGCCGTCCTAGACACACAGTCAATTGCTTGCCAATGAATGCAATGGCTCCTTGGATCCCAGGTAGAAATTCCACAGCCTGCCTTTTCCCGCAGGTACTGCGTGCGAGAACTTAGCCGTTGTCGCCGTTGTCCGATCTGTGAAATCTGTGGGTCAAGTCGTGAGCCATCTGGCCATTCCATTGAAGGTTTCAACCGGTGCTAGAACACTTGTAGAATATTTGAACTCCACGGCAGGTCACTTGAGCTGTGCTTTTGGCAAACTTCTCTCAACCAATTTGCTTCACGAGCGCATATGCTATGGCAGGTTGCAGAAATTATTCCAAAGGAATCGTGGGGCTGTCTTTGTTTGGAATGGACCCGAGGGATAATATTTGACAATATCGATTCGCCAAATCAAAATCATTCAACTGAAATTCATTTGTTTCCTTGCCGTGACCTGTGACCTGCCACAGAATTCAACGTTACACGGTTACACGTCTCTTTCGGAGTTCCCGTGAGTCTGAGCTTTGTTGACGTTTTAAGCGCTGGGCCGACCTGCAAAGCAGGGGTCAAAAACCCTCCGAGCGCCAGAAACAATCGCCTTTTCCTTTTGCCTTTTGCTTCTGTTTGGAAGTTGAAAGGATATGGGATGAGGAATGTGCACCAGACGCATTTCGTTTGGCTGCCTGCATTTCCACCTCACAGATACGTGCATCATCGTGAATCCATGTCTGTATCAATCTTTCGGATTTTACAGAAAACATCCTGCTAACTGATACCTGTACATTGTAAAAAGAAATCTTTATCTTTATAAATTACTAAACATAACGATTACAAATGTAATGCCCAAAGTGGAACTTCGAAAGTAGATCTTCAGGTGCCAGTGGAATCCTGTCGATGCATGCTTGGATGTTGAGTTTTTTTGCTATGTTTCATGGAGTTATGTTCTTGCCGCATTCATTTTTAGACGAGCCAAAAAAGCTTCTGTCACACATGCACACAAGTGGCTGCAAACAGTGTTTTCCGAGCCAGGCAGAAACTGAAATGGGCATTGGCGATCTTGACTTCCCCCCAACTACGCAACAACGCTTGCAGTTCTTTGACTCAAGAGAAAATAGTCCTTTTTTCTAACACCTGATGCTTTTCTCCTAACATCAAACATATTGAACATGGTGGCCCAGAAATTGAGCAGGCAGCCTGGCTGTATATCATCCGAGAGCAATCAGTGTTGCTTGAATGGTTGTGAACATGGAGGCAAGAACGTTGCGGAAATGCTTTCAACTTCGAAGGATCTAGATCTCCGAAGTCGGAAAGATGTTCCCCCCATCTGCCATGGCACTGTCTGTGCTACCAGCTGAGAGGCCAAGTTTGGAGGTTTGACCATTTGACCATTGACGCAAGTCACTCGAATTATCTCGAATTGTTAGAATCTGAAAGCATCATGCTGAACACAGGTGCAGCCTGGTACGGAGCCATGTCTACTCTCAGCAAAGATTAGGCGCTGGGCATTTCCCCCAAATCCTGCAAGTGCTGCCCTAGAAAGCCGGAAGACCAGCACAATGAATTTACATTCGATATCGAATGGAACTCGCCAAAGGTTGGGCTACATCATACACTAGCCATAAATGTATGTAGTCGATGTTAAAATCACTATCATCAGCCGTTTGCCAGAGGACGTGGTTCCAGGTGGGAGGGTCTAAAATTTCAAAGATATGCCCCTGCTTCTCTGCTTCAGGGCTGCAGAAACCAAGAAGGTTGGGAACAAAGTGCCAAGCCAATGATGAGGCTGGGTTGACTGTCATCAAATCAATAATTCAAGGCAACTGACCAAGTTCCATTTACTTTACTTTTGCATTTGAAACATCTGCCAAAATTGTCCCCACACATTGCTGAGACTCAAGACAGGATCAACCAGCTGATTTGGCCGCAAAACCATGGAGAGTTGAGTGCTCCTGACATCTTGTAAAGCAGCAACATGATGATGAAATCTTACATGCATGGCTTTCTGAAGCACATTGCTGAGACTCAAGACAGGATCAACCAGCTGATTTGGCTGTACGACGACATCTTGTAAAGAAGCAGCAACATGATGATGACATCTTACATGCATGGCTTTCTGAAGCACATTGCTGAGACTCAAGACAGGATCAACCAGCTGATTTGGCTGCACGACCATGCAGAGTTGAGTGCTCTTGACATCTTGTAAAGCAGCAACATGCTGATGACATCTTACATGCATGGCTTTCTGAAGCACATTGCTGAGACTCAAGACAGGATCAACCAGCTGATTTGGCTGCACGATCATGCAGAGTTGAGTGCTCTTGACATCTTGTAAAGCAGCAACATGATGATGACATCTTACATGCATGGCTTTCTGAAGCACATTGCTGAGACCCAAGACAGGATCAACCAGCTGATTTGGCTGCACGACCATGCAGAGTTGAGTGCTCCTGACATCTTGTAAAGCAGCAACATGCTGATGACATCTTACATGCATGGCTTTCTGAAGCACATTGCTGAGACTCACGACAGGATCAACCAGCTGATTTGGCTGCACGACCATGCAGAGTTGAGTGCTCTTGACATCTTGTAAAGCAGCAACATGATGATGACATCTTTCATGCATGGCTTTCTGAAGCACATTGCTGAGACTCAAGACAGGATCAACCTGCTGATTTGGCTGTACGACCATTCAGAGTTGAGTGCTCTTGACATCTTGTAAAGAAGCAGCAACATGATGATGACATCTTACATGCATGGCTTTCTGAAGCACATTGCTGAGACTCAAGACAGGATCAACCAGCTGATTTGGCTGCACGACCATGCAGAGTTGAGTGCTCTTGACATCTTGTAAAGCAGCAACATGATGATGACATCTTACATGCATGGCTTTCTGAAGCACATTGCTGAGACTCAAGACAGGATCAACCAGCTGATTTGGCTGCACGACCATGCAGAGTTGAGTGCTCTTGACATCTTGTAAAGCAGCAACATGATGATGACATCTTACATGCATGGCTTTCTGAAGCACATTGCTGAGACTCAAGACAGGATCAACCAGCTGATTTGGCTGCACGACCATTGCAGAGTTGAGTGCCTTGACATCTTCTAAAGCAGCAACATGATGATGAAATCTTACATGCATGGCTTTCTGAAGCACATTGCTGAGACTCAAGACAGGATCAACCAGCTGATTTGGCTGCACGACCATGCAGAGTTGAGTGCTCTTGACATCTTGTAAAGCAGCAACATGATGATGACATCTTACATGCATGGCTTTCTGAAGCACATTGCTGAGACTCAAGACAGGATCAACCAGCTGATTTGGCTGCACGACCATGCAGAGTTGAGTGCTCCTGACATGTAAAGCAGCAACATGCTGATGACATCTTACATGCATGGCTTTCTGAAGCACATTGCTGAGACTCAAGACAGGATCAACCAGCTGATTTGGCTGCACGACCATGCAGAGTTGAGTGCCTTGACATCTTCTAAAGCAGCAACATGATGATGAAATCTTACATGCATGGCTTTCTGAAGCACATTGCTGAGACTCAAGACAGGATCAACCAGCTGATTTGGCTGCACGACCATGCAGAGTTGAGTGCTCCTGACATCTTGTAAAGCAGCAACATGATCAATGATATGATGACATCTTAGATGCATGGCTTTCTGAAGCACATTGCTGAGACTCAAGACAGGATTAACCAGCTGATTTGGCTTGACATCTTGTAGAGAGTTCACACCACGGTGATCAAGTGCAGAGCATAGTTTGGAGAGTGAAGACAGGAATTCCTGTCCCAAGAAAGTTGATATGCTCTGATGTATGTTTTGTTTTGCAGACCTGGAGGGACTTACATGCCTCCCTACATGTTAGTTTTTCCACCCAAACAGGTGCAGCCAACATCCTCCCTGCCTTCTATGGGGAAGCTTGGCAGAAGCTCGCCACCGCTGCAAGTCATGAGCAATTGAACCGACAATTGGAGGTTAGGGGTCACTTTTCTGTAGTTCAAGGAGTTAGCTTATGTCACTTATGTCCCTATTTAGTGCGAGATACATGCACAGGTATGCAGAGGTATAGCATACTTGTACAATCTTGTACATATATCAGTATATATCCTAGATAAATTTACATGTTTACAAACATACGGACATGAACTGTGATATAATACATCTGTGGGGATGAGCCCTTTGTATCCCTTGTGAAACCTGAGCATTTGACGTTGGGATTTTGTGGTCCTCAACACCAAAATGAAGCAAGTTTGGCATACTTTTAAAATGAAGGTAGGGTGTAATTCCAGCCCTCTCTCTCTCTCTATATATATATATATATACATATATATATACATATATATATATACATATATATATACATATATACATATATATATACATATATATATATGTGTGTGTGTGTGCAGTTCTTGTGACTAGCAGCGGCTGAATGAATAATATATATATATATATCATATATCATATATCCCTATTGCTAGATTATTATCTCCCAACATTTCCAAACAAAAGCCATGGAAACGTAGGGAGCTGAGGCGACGCCTAAGCCTTGCCCTGGCAGCCGCCACCTCGGCTGCTGCTGCGCGCCGCGCCAAGGGGACACCGGGGAAGGCCGTGCAGGTCGATGTGGTGGAGCCGTGGCTGGATTGGAACAAATTTTTGTGGGAGAATTATTATCCATCATTATCCATTATTATCCATTATCCAGGGATATATGGGATATTGGAACAAATCAATGGGTGATTTTGAAATTTTGGCAAAGGGCACTAGGCCACTCTCCCAAAGTGGCGAAACCGCCGTGAAGGGAGTGATTTGGAAGCTTCAGATCTTGCTGCTAGCACGGATCGGACCTTTTCTGCTTGTGGAAGTCAATTTTCACCCATTCCCAAGGAGAAGAGTCCGTTGGACAATCGCTACTTGGCAAAAGTCAACAGGTTGCTTTATCATTTGGATGGGGTGGACAAGACGGTCATCCCTTTAGTTTGCAAGAAATATTTTGGTTCGCAGTTTTGCAGAGTGCAGTAGGGGACAAGCAAATTCCCTTGACCTGAATGTTGCTCTTAGACGTCTTAGATGCTTTTGCTTTGCCCTAACTCTGACAAGAAAAAAACATCTCGGGGGTCAAGAAAATCCAAGTTCCTTGCATTTTTCCTTCTTGACGTTAATGTTCTTTGAAAACTTGAGGAAACTACAAGGCTTCCACACTGCGGAATGGCTTGCGTGTGCTTTGCTGCTCCGATACCGCTGCAGACCGGGCAGCGGCAGCTCTGGATGTGCATGTAGGCAGAAACCTGAGATCCCACATTCTGAAGGTGATCATGGCTAAGAATGGTTCAACGCTGTTTAAAGGGGAGGAGAAAGGATTTGACAAAAGTTTGCTTTATCATGCTTGATCAGCACTTTTGGAAACGGGTCTCTGTTTGGGCATGCACCAAATTTTTGGTAACTGGCAACGAGCTTTGAGGCTACCAGTGATACAGTGATGATATCCTCAGTTGCCACGCCGCCATCGCTCAGGATATTTCAGCGATCCGGAGGATCTTCCAGGACTGGCGCATTTCTGCGAACATATGCTGTTCCTGGGCACGGAGCCATTTCCGGAAGAGAACAGCTGCTTGGCTATGCTCAGATGCAGGAAGTGTTGGCTTCCGAAGGAAAGTGTGCTGGTTTAGTAGGTTTAGTAGCTACAAGTTGTTTTGTATGAACATTCAGGAAATGACAAGTCAGTCCAAAAGAAGAGTAATCATTAAAGCGATTTCAGGTACAGCCTGAAAGCCTGGATTCCAGAACAGTGACTATAAATGGTCTTTCTGCTTGGATAGGAAGGACACGACATTCATGCTCGGCTTCATAGTCTCTACTGTGTAAAACCTCCTTGTTTCCTCGAAATGAGTCTTCAGCCCAAGGTTTCGATACCTATCTGACCGCCAACAGCGGCTTTTCCAATGCCTTCACAGAGGCTGAGGACCGGAAGAAGCGGGAGGAAATGATGCAAGCGAAATGGATCGTAATAACTGCTATTGTCCCCCTGCGCAAAACTGGTTCGAAAGAGTGTAGGACCGTAGAACAGCAGTGAAGATGATGGATGTAACATGATGTAACCTGTCTACTGTCTGTGATCTGTTTCCAGAAGAGCATTTGCAGAACCATTGTCAAGACGATTTGAGCACTTGCAGACCGAACCTCACCTTAAGCCAAATCTTGAGTGGCTGAATTCTTGGCAGTCCCGACTTTATTCTGGACTTTTCCTGGAACTTACAAAGTGATTGGATTCTTTGCAGGTCTTCCATAGGCTGCAAATGATGTTGATATGTGCCATTGCACAGTCGATATTCCAGTAGTTGCTCATTGTTTCCCATGATTGCTGGTTCTATATGGTTCTATATGTTTCTTTTTCCAGAGTTGGCCTAAGTTTGAATCATTTTGAATGTACAGGACGCCCCACGCATTTGGTGATTCCACATCAGGTCATCCAAATTCATCTGGAAGGTCGCTCTTGCTGGTTCTATCACTTCATTTATTCATTCATTCATGTATTTATTCATACATCTATTCATACAGACAGACAGACAGACAGACAGACATAGAGACATAGAGACATAGAGACATACAGACATACTGACATACAGACACACACACACATATATATATATGATATTATATACCGAATTAGATGAATTAGGTTTTAATGTATTGATATCTACACTATTCTACACTAAAGTAATATGTCAAAGACATACCTTTACCGAAAACGGAGACGTCAGGACACCTGTTTCTTCTTCAGCTGTGGCACCTCCGCGCTGCGTGGCGCCCTGGAGCGCTTCGGCGCCTTCTTCCGCGCGCCGCTCTTCACGGAGAGCGCCACGGAGCGGGAGGCGACGTAGCGACGTAGCGACGTAGCGACGTAGCGACATAGTCTAAAACAGCACATGGCATGGGGGGATGGGATGGGAAGATAACGGAAATACTGGAAACGATGGACAAATTGAGATGAAGAAGAAACAAAAGAAGAGGAAAAATAACAACAAGATTTTGATCGGATTAAATTTTATGAAATAAAAACAAAGATGGCAACGATGATGCTTTTCTGGGTCTGAAAGAAGGAAGCAAACTGAAGACTGATAGAGGTGAACAACAGTTACAGTGAGTTCAAAACGACAGTAGTGAAGATACAAAGAACAATGGTTCAGATATATGGCAAATTAGTTCGTCTTGGTGACATTCAGCAGAGATGAACATGCTTGAGTGCGCATTTGCTGACTTGTCAGTTGTCTCGCCAGGTTGTTTAGGCGCAAGACAAGTATGTGCTACACATCTTTTATTTTATCTTCTTGACGGTTCGATTCGATTTGGTGCAGGCCGCATTATGATTTAGGACAATTTGGTTTATACCTGCTCTCACGATGTCAGGTGAACGCCAT
The DNA here is from genome assembly GCA_947184155.2 of Cladocopium goreaui. NCBI lineage: Eukaryota > Dinophyceae > Suessiales > Symbiodiniaceae > Cladocopium > Cladocopium goreaui. The sequence goes on along the minus strand of CAMXCT020000201.1, from coordinate 216,157 downwards.
CAACAGTGAGCATCTGAAAAATGTGTCTCTCGACAAATGTTTGGTTGCACAGAAGAATGGAACAGGTAGTTACTAGTCTGACTAGTCTGCAAAATTGTAAACCTCACCTTGTTCTTGCTGTGATCTCTTTCTTTTGAATACAGTCTTACGTTTGAGAAAGTTTCGGGGAGCCAAGAGAAGATCCTGGGGGTTCGCGTGGACAACCACCCAGGCCAAATGATGTCTTCCGCCTGGGTCAGGTGCGTTGCCAAAACAGCCCTGCAAGTGGTCCTTTCCCGCGTCGCATATCCTCGAGCACCGAAGTGCAGGTTCTCAACAGCCGTGCAAATCCAGCCCATCCATATCACCGGTTCGGGACCGCGACAAGCTGAGAGTTCGATCTGACTTGGTCATGTGTGCATTTTTTTTGCGTCTTGTTGCAGGACGGGAAATATCAAGACCTTGTTAGAGGACACTGCAGCCAAAGGCAGAAGTCAACATATTCTAAGGTTCACCGGTTCACCTTCAGTTCCTGACACGTCTCTGATCTCTTTTCGTGGCAGGCATCAACTTGAGAGCTGAACTCTTGGCTTACTACCAGCGCTTCTTGACCAACGGGATGCTGAATATCCAAGTGATGCAGGATTTTGTCACAAAACTGCAAATCGACTGGTTATATATCCCTATATATCCCACTAATATCACCATTATTGTTGCTGTATCCCCATTAGAAAAACACCGGTTGAGACTGTCTTTGTTTCAATTCGATGTTACCGCGCCAGTCGTTCTAAGGATTTTACCGCGCCCCGTTGATGACGCTTTGCATCATTGGCAAAGAGCCATTGTCTGAGCTGCACAGATGCTTGGCGGATGTGGAAGGTTGTCAGGTAACATTGTGGTAACATGGCAAATCCAATAGGCTTCAACTGCCCAAGTGGGTATGGTTTTGTAATGTTTTGTATGGTTTTGTATGGTTGATAATTGATAATGACTCCTGAGAATTTGACATTATTTGACTATGAAATTTATGTAAATTTATTGGATTCACTGATTTCGAGGCTATGCTGAGCGCTTCTTTGGCGAGATCCCCGGAGACTCAGGCGGCAGTGAAACAACAAAGCTGCACTTGGCCGGATATACGAAATCATACTCGTAGTTTGTAAATATAGAGCTATATGTGTAATTGTATATATATATATGTATAATATGTGTAATTATATATATATATACACATGTATAATATCTATAATATGTATAATATGTATGATATGTATACAACAAAGCTGCACTTGGCCGGAACGAAATCATCGTAGTTTGTAAATATAGAGCTATATGTGTATATATATATGATATAGAATATGTATATATGTATACAATTGCAACTGTGTATATGTTATATGTATGTGTATGTACACATATATATATATATACATATATATATACATCCATGCATAGAAAAATACACATATTTTGATTTGATTCCGGTCCAAGGCCGACTTGAATCGCTGGTGATGTTTGCTTCTCCAGGTGCAGTGGAGCCGGAGTCCAAGTATTGGAAAGATCCACTGTTCCTACCAGCTGCGTTTGACAAAGGCTGGACATCGACGCTGACTGGTTCATGCAGCATCACCTAACCTGATGGTTGTATGATAGGATAGGATTCGATCTCTGCAGCTTGATACTTGCGTGTTCAAAGCAGGCTCTCATTGGGCCCGGAGCAAAGTCGAGCAAAGTGTCATGGAATCTGTTCTCTGTGCCATTTCAGACCATCTTTTCTCCGGATCGGTGACCATCGCAGGTGTGGAAGTGGTTCCCATTTCAGACGCGCTGTCCTTACAGGCGTGGGTACCATGCGTGGGGACCATGGGTCACCCATGACGAATGTGTCACCGAGCCACGACAGGTGGGCTTCCCCATCAGCTTCCGGCAGAGCAGCCACGTGGTGGCTGAGCAGGAGCCTCCAGCGGCTCCACCGGCAGATGGTGCCGGGCCCCGGGTGCTGTTGAAACTTGTGGTGACTCAATGACTCAATGACTCAATGAATCTGGATTGTCTGGATTGGTGTTGTGAAGTCACACTTAGTACGTAAATGATCGTAAATGTGGGAAATGTTGTGAATCAAGGAGTTTGGTGAAAGCGCCTTGCTGGGCTGGGATGATCCGGCCATGCGCCAAGGCATGACATTGGCGAGTTGGCGATGGTACAATCCCAGCTCTCATGCGCCGCAGATGGGAATGGGATTGGACTGTAAAAAAGACTGGCCATGTCTGTTTTGAATGGAGAATACGCAATGCCACAGACTCACCAAATAGCCACAAGGGGAACAATATAAAAAATCAGTCTTTGCTGTGACAAGGTAGGTGCTGTCCTGGGCCATGAAGGAGCTCAGAGCCTCACTGCCTTACTGCGGGAACGAGGCGTGATTGATTTCTTCTCGGCCATTTTGATACACATATATATATATACTGTATACACAATAATATACACAATATTATGTATATTTGAAGCAACAAATAATGTCTTCAAAACTTCGACTCCAAACTTCGGTCCGTAAGGATGGATCACTGCACTGGAGACCGGCAGTGCGGACAACACCAGCACCTTTGCGATGATGCGAAGCTGGCTCTTTTGAATGCCAGCGCCACAGTCGCGGAGCTTGGCCCATTGGCCCATTGGCCCATTGGCCAGGCTGGTGGGCATGGAGCTGACAGCGGAAGGCTTCAAAAAACAGGACAGAACTCACAGAGGATCACCTGATAGATCTGAGAGTTGCATCAGTCACCAGAACCCAAGGACCCTTGGACCTAAGTTCTTGTTCCTGTGCATCCTTTGGATCTTTGAGGTCATTTCATGTTGCAAAACTGGCACGTAGTGAAACCATCGCAGTTGCTGTATGCCCTGGTGTCCTTGGAAGGATGAGATCTTGAAGATTCTCTTCGGGTACTTGAACTTCCTCAGGCAGCTGCCAGAATTCCCCAAGGAGATGCTGCCAGATGCTGCCAGAGAGCCCTGAGTCATCGCAGTGCCGCAGTGGCTGTCCTTCAGGAGTCACTGGTGGAGAACCTGCGACTCTCGGAGTGCGGCTGGATCACCCGTGAGGAGCCAGGACCACAAGATGCAGCGGTGGAACTCTCTGGTGCTATGCAGGTCGGGTATGTCGGGTATGGCGGGTATGGGTCAGGTGGAAATTTCTTTGGGGAAGATCTAAGCTTTGAGAGTTACTGGCTTTGAAGATTACAAGGTATAAAAGGATGGCGGCAAGAGCTGATATCACACTCAGTTCATCCAACATCATGCGCCTGCAGCTTTTGTCAAACTCTGTGGGAAATTGGTTTGTGGTCATCTCACTTGTGAGTGCACCAATGGATAGTGTCAGGATTGGGCCTTTCCTCGTGATTACGTCGCTGGGAACACGCGGCTACGAGATGGGCCTGGTCTGAAAGGTGGACCGTCCAGACGAGGGTTTTCTCTATAGATGTTTTGTAATTTGGTTTGACCTTGGAATGGGACAGGATGTTGGGACAATTTGGGACAACTCTCCTTGAAACTCGGAAAGTGTGACCTGTGACCCTGCAGGGACGGTGGAAGCCCTCTTGGCAAATTTGCAGCCAAGCAATGCGTTGGTCACGGCCGGGCACTCAGTATGGCTGATTCTTAGGGCAGTTGGGGCCATGTTGCAGCAGCTGCAGGTGGTTTCGCGCAGTTGCAAGGGACCAGAGACGGAGAAGTGGTCTCTTGCCTCACAGGAGAGAAAATTGATCGAATGGCCATGGATGAAGTTCTTTTTTGTTCAGCATTATCAGTGAGAACTACGGTATATTAACCAGAGTTGAGAATTTGGCATGTGCGGTCAGATTGAAGACTTGGAAAGTTGCATGGCTTGCACACTTGGTTTTGTGACTCCTCAAGAGTTGCAGGTATGGCACGCGCTATGGCTTCAGAGACCTACAATCTCTCAAGCAGCAGTGGCAGAGTGCCAAGGTCGCTCCTGGCCTAGGCAAGACGGTGTTGCCGACATGCGGTCTAGTCTTTTGGCAGTTGCGTAACCTTCATATTGTGGGTATAAAAGTGGTATGTTCATATACACATGCACCTACCGTCTACCTACCTACCTACCTACCTACCTACCCACCTAGCTGCTAGCTACCTATTGGTATATTGGCATGGGCAACAATTCATCTTGTTTCCTTTTTGGATAATTCAAACCTGCGCAGCATTGCACAAAGCCCGCAGGTGTGCCTCCTCCGAATCCATTCCTGCCCAGACAACTGGAGCTGAAGGTGCCAACTGTTTGAAGTATATATACGTATATATATATATATACATACATTATACATGTACATCATTATAATGTATATATATAGTATAGAACAATGTACATAATATATATATATATTTGTATATATGTATGTATGTATGTATGTATGTATGTATGTATGTATGTATGGTAATGTATTGTATTGTATTGTATTGTATTGTATTGTATTGTAATGTATGTATGTATGTATGTATGTATGTATGTATGTATGTATGTATGTATGTATGTATGTATGTATGTATGTATGTAAATGTAATGTTCTGTAATGTAATGTTCTGTAATGTAATGTTATGTAATGTAATGTTATGAACATATTATGTAATGTCTGTATGTTTACATTAATATTACAACTATGTAGATACATATACAAATGTTTATCCCGAAATGCACAGTTTCCGATGCCATGGCCTCGCTCCAGGCGCCTCGGCAACAGCCCGATGGCTTATCGAAGGCCTTCGAGGGACCCAGGCTGCGTCAGGAGGATGACTGGAAGGCGTACTTTCGGCACCTCGGTGGCGGAACTGGGAATCCATGGGGAAATCCAGGCGGAGTCAAGTGAGTCAGGTGAGTTAGGTGAGTCAGGTGGATGACCTGTGAACTTGGCGTCTGAAAAAGTTCCATTTTCGGAACCAGTAGCCACTCAGTGGTGTGTCGTTGTACACATACACTTCGCAAAGCTGCAGCTTCTGCAGCTTCACACGTACCGAGGCAAGACACTGAGCACTTTGGTCGCAATGGAGGAATGGAGGACGCAGCTTCTGATTCGAGGGTTTTTGACTGCCCATGCTATGGCGCCATAGCCCAGGTATGGCGTGCCGAAGGCTTTCGTTTTCGTGGAACTACCCACAGCAATCCTCTGCTGTCGCCAGGATGCAAGCTAAAAGGATGACAGTTGGAATTTTACCTGTCCATTTGTCTTCTTCAAAGTAGCAAAAATTACTCCAATTTATGATCTTCATGGCATTTTTGGGAAAAAAGGTGATCAACTTGGATCAACCATGGGATTCTCAGCGAAAAGTCAGGTGATGGGAAGAATGCCGTGGCTGCCCGGATCTATGAGGCGATGTGCCTGGGCGCCTTGCAGGTGGAGTTGATGCTGACATGGCAAACACCACCCCCCAGGTCACCATTTTTTATGGATGATATAATGAAACCATCCACAAGGTTGGTAGCTTTATAGCATTGAGTTTCCCACATATTTTGGAGCCATTTGGATATGAACCAAGCTTGCTGGTCACTGAACAACAAACTGAGACTGAAATGAACTGTAGACATCTGTAGACCAGAAGAAGTGTTCGCTTTATCGCCGGCCGCCATGGCCGACCATCCATCCGCTTTCCAGGAGAAACTCCTTTATGACGCACAGGTGGCAGGCACAAGCCCACTGTGATTGACCAAAGCATGGCAGTTATCGCAAGAGGCTCTTGGGGATCAAGACCCCCTTTCAGGCTCAACTCCTGCCCAAGCCAGGCCTCGCCTTTAACTTCTCGGTCTCTACGCGCGGAGTGCAGGTGTGGAGTTTCACTGTCAGATGCCGGAATTTCCACTTGAAGTTTTCCCAGCGAAGCAATGGTAGAACCCTCCTGGTTGATGATTGTTGAATCCCTAGAAATAATGTTTGTTCCCCGCAAGCGCTTCATCAGCTCCTTAACATTTCTGTTGCTGGGTGGTGACTGTAATTCCCATTATTAGCTGGTTTACAGCTAATAATTGTTTACTTTCCATTTTCGGTCGCACCATCTCCATTTCTATCGGTACAAATCCTCAACATGTTCCTTCTGGTGCTTAAATCCCTACTTTTTGGCGCTTACAATCTGTTCTACTGGGAGAAGCCAATTGTTTTGGTTAAACCGCATCTGGGTGTTTCCTATAGGCACCCGAAAGAATCAACATTTTCTTCCTGTTTTAGCATTGAAACTCATGGGTTCAGGGTACCCCCTTGGGAAATATCCATTTGGTTTCTGAGCCATGAGAGAAATCCACTGTTGATCGGTCATCATAGGGGGTTACACTACCGGGTTTATTGGGAATTTCATGGCTCAGCTCGTTGGTAACCGGTAGATTGATCAATCCCAATTGTTGATGGTTAGAACTCCCCGATGCGGATTCTCACCGATTTCCAAGATATCCCAAGCCAACGTATTCCAATCGAATTAATGGATTGGTTTAAGGGAAAATTGACAGGAAAACCCTATATTTCAATATATTTCATAGGGAAAAGCATAGTCTTCCTATGTTTTCCTGTAGATTGTCCCACCAATCCATTCCAATGGTGACCTCTGACAGCTCTTCTTTGGTGGCTTCGACGACCGCCTGGCGGACTTTGCGTCGCAAGCCATGGACGCGGTGCTGAGCTTTGAGCCAAACAGGGCACCCGGAGGCGACGGGACATGACGGGATGCTGGGGACAGCAATGGTCATTTTAATTGGGAAAATTATGATAAACCACTGGATGCTTCAGAAATGTTTTTTTTTAAACGTTACTTCAATGATGACAGGGGGATAAATTGATTGCAAGAGTGGTAGAATCGAACCTATCAAGATGACACTGGGGGATGTGACGAACACATTGCAATATTGAGTACCGAGTCATACCCACGCACAGCTTTTGCGAAATCTAGAGGCTGATGGCCTTGGTCTGAAATCTCGCATTGGGACTTACATCACTTTGGCTCGTCATTTTTGGATTTACATGTGGGTTGGAGACTGATGCAAAATACATAGAATGTCCCACACCCGGATATCTATAGAAAATGAGGACTCTGCTTCTCTTCAATTGATGAATTCCGTATTTTTTTAGCGGGTGGACAACTCGCAACTATCCAATGTGAGGCTTCGAAGTGCAAAAGGACAAACTTCGTCGAGAGCTGGAGAGCACTGGGGAGTTGCTTCAGTAGCTGAACGATGGAGCCATGGTGATGCAAAGGGCTTCAACTTCTATTTCGGTATTGGCATGTATTACTCTAGGTAGATTGTATTGGTGTCATTCCAGATTGTTTGCGGCAATTGTTGCTGATTGCCGACCACATTTTTTGGACAGTTGATTTCTCTGCCGCAAGAGGAGTCGTTTGCGTCACAGCCTCCCATCAGCCAAGCGGCTTATTGGGCAGGCTAGATTGTGGGTCATTGTTGAGTTGCCTTCGCTTGATGGACTCCAATATGTTTGAGTCAGTCTCCACAGTCTCCACTTAATGGCCCGTTTTCGTGCATTTTCCATCCAGTTTGGTTGGAATATTGGCACTTGTTTGACAGTCACCAACAATGTTTGTGTGAGACACTGGAGAACAAGCCAGGTTTGGCTCTGGTGATGCCGGAATTCTCACTTGAGGAGCCTTTGACCTTTCCCTTTTGCACTCAACTGGCCATAAGTTCAGGGTAAATCGCCCCGTTTTGGACAACCTTCCTGCCACGTTGCAGGAGCTGCAAAGATCAGCAAAGGAGATCCGGTTGCTGGAGCTGAGCGCGATTATTTTGGACAACCTTTCCAGATTGGAAAAACGAGGGCAACATCTGGAATTTCTGCCGAATCAACATTTATATACTAGTATTGACATTATTCATGTATATATATATATATTATCTATTTTATAATGTATATATATATGTATATATATATATATGTATATATATATATGTATATATATATGTATATATATATACACATGTAATATTACATGTTAATGTGTTCTCTAACACTGGGGACCTCCACTATCAACTATGTCTCAACAATTTTGTCCATTGCAAGAGCAGGAACATTACTTGGTGGGCCCCAAGAATCAGGAACAGAACTCGCCACTTACCAATCGTAAAAGCAAATTGACAAATGCTTTTTGAACCTCGAACGGCGCAAACAGTCATAGAAAAGGCAATCCGAACCATTACACAGATCATCATAAGCTGTCATAAACCATCATCATAAATCATCACACATATATTGACATATATTCTCAAACCATAATATATGAAAAACATTGACCCCCACCATGATTTTCCTATCTCCGACCTGACGTGGCATCCCGCTGAGGCTGTCCGACGTGGTGCAGTTCGCTTCCAAGCTCTGGGACTCGGCCCGGGGAGAGCTGAAGACCTCGCTCTGCTGGGGCAATCTGCGACCTGCGGAGGGAGTGCCTTGGGACAGCGGTAAAACCATCAGTAAAACCATGAGTTTCTTCAATTTCTGGGTAAGAAAACCTTTCAAACACTTTGGGGATACCTTTAGGTCTTGCGGGTTTTCTATGGTTTTCTCATAATTTCTTGCCGTTTAGGTTTAGGTTTTCTGACACCTGAGGGCTAACCAATGGCTTCGCAGCAGTCAAAGAGCCGATCTGAACATGAGCTTCCAAGGATATGCTGGTGGCCAAGCTTCGAGAACGGTTGAAGTCCCCGGGTACCACCGGAGAGGAGCTGATCCGACATGGGGCTGGAAATGGGAGGTGATGGGCCTGGGATATCCTGGCATGTCATTGGATGGTCACCCGTCACCCTTCATGGCAAAAAATCAGAGGAGGCGCCACAGCCGCGAGTGGCGCAACTGCCAGTGACGCCTGTTGGACCAGGTGGGTGTGCCTTTGATCCGGGTGAAATTTTGTTGGGGGATGCCCATGTTGGAAGTGCCCTTGGCGCCACACATGAGGTCAGTTCAGGTTAACCAAGATGTGTGTGTGTGTATATATATTATTATATATGTGTCTGTATACATACATACATACCTACCTACATACATACATACAGACAGACAGACATACAGACAGACATACAGACATACATAGATACATAGATACATAGATACATAGATACATAGATACATAGATACATAGATATACTACATCGATACATAGATACATAGATACATACTTACTTGCTTGCTGGCTTACTTACTTACTTACTTACGGACTGACTGACTGACTGACTGACTTACTTACTGACTTACTTACTTACTTACATACATACATACTTACATACATACATACATACTTACATACTTACATACTTACACACATACACAGATCCTCATGCCCCTCCTTTCGCATCATAGCACAGTGGACCATCGAATAATATTCCATGGCTTCCTCATGCCAGGAGTTGCTCTGGTCCATGATGTTATGGACAAACTCGAGGACGGAGAGTACTGTGTGCGTGTCCATGGCACGGAGAACTGGCATTGCTGCAGGAGAACTCTGCGGTGGAAGTGCTGTTCCAAGGAGGTGGGGGAATTTCACAAGTCTTCAAAATAGGAGTGAAAGATGACTTTCTTCATATCAAATTTCGGTAGGCAGGTAGGTAGTTAGGCAGGTAATTAGGTTGTTAGATGGGTAGATAGGTAAATAGAGATTATAGTATACTACAGTAATAATTCAGTAATACTACAGTACTACAGCTTCATTTTTGTCGATTCCATGAGTTTCATCTCGAAGCTAAGGCACCACCCGTGGAGGTGATGCAGCAAAGCTCCAACGCTTGGCCGAGCTGCAGGCGTCATTTCGACAGTTGACCACAGAGATTCAAGCAATATCCATTTAACAATTGCCAATATGTGGCAATCCATAAACATTCCATCATCATCCATCTTCCACTTAAAATCAATATGTGGCAATATGTAGCAATATGTAGCAATATGTGGCAATATAGTACCAAAACATATCAAAAGTGGATAAAAGTGGATCAACCAGATACTCTGAATCTTGGCACATGGATATTGGGGTATTTGCCGCATCGTAGGTCTTGGCATCGGTCATGAGCGATCAGCCACTTGGTCAATGTTAAGCAGATGATGTGGTGAACTATTAATTACTGCTTTTATTGTTCGTCAATCTATTGTCCACAGGAGTCATGTTAAATGCTGAAATGGAACGAAATGGAATGAAATGGAATGAAAGGGAATGAAACGGATAAGATTCAAAGTGGAAAGCTGATCAGCAACAAGGAAGTGTTTTTTGGGACTTTTGCTGAGTTAGGTTCTATGAGCAGCTTCGAACGAGGGAGCAGTTGGGCTACATCGTCTCATGCCGTGCAGACCGAAACGAAGGAGTTTTCGGTTCCTCGGTCTTCAGTTTCTGAAGGTCGTTGATTCACAGTGTGATTTGTTTCTTATCTGGAAGGAAAGAGTTTGATTTGTGATTTGTCTTCAACTTATTTTGTCTCATGTCCATTCATGTCCTACATCTTGTGGGACCCATGAGATTGAAACTGTCGTTCTCTGCGTCCAGGCATCGTCTTTGTGGTGCAGGGTGCCGCCAAGAGCGCGCTGGAGGCATCAGCCGCTATCTATTGGTGCTGGGTTTGCACCAAAGTTTCTATCTTTGTTGATCCTTGTTGATATGGTTTCTCATACTGGGATCAGTCCGCAACCCCCATTAAACCAGCTAGCAGCTAGCCATGGGGCCCAATGATTCACCTTGAACCATCATAATTTCAGGATAGTTCCCTCTCTCTCTCTATAATTATATACATATAATTATATAAAATATATATATACACATAAAAAATCATATATATATATATACATACACAATATCAACATGATATGGCAATTCTTGGTGTTTGATCCGCCACTTCCAGGCAAGAACTTCATGTGAAAATCTCCTGGTGACAGGTCCTGGGGCGGATCGATGCTTTCCTGGACACGGTGCCTGGGATGTTGCGTGCTGGGGCTCTCAGCAACGATACTGATGCGGTGGTCTGGTTCTTTCTTGATCAGTTGGTGGTCTCGAAAATGATAGAACAATGATGGAAGAAATTTTGGAACAATGATGGAACATATTATGGAAAATGATGCAAAATGATAGACACATGTGAAGTGCAGGGCTATCGTTTCGTCACTGACGTTTTTCCACGGCTGAGGCCAAGACAGAGGCAGAGATTACACAACTGGCAGACTCCCTGGCCCAGGCCCCTGTGTCTTGGAGGGTTCCTACAACTGCGATTCATAAATGCTGGAGAAACACAAGTGTGTTCAGTGTGTTGTCTTGTTGTGTTGCAAACTTGACTCTGGCTCAAATGGCACCCTCATTAGTTTCCACACACTTTCTTCATGTCATGATTCGGATATGTTGTGAATAGGTTCAAAGGTGCTTGGAAATTCCCAATGAGCTTAAAGCTCGGAAGTGACATACTAAGTGACGTACTAGAACCATTCGCATAGTGACGGAGTGGAACCAACCACTGAGTAACACCCACCACAGCATCAAAACGTTTCTCAATTTGTTTAAGTTGTTTAAACATGTTTAAACACATTTTGAAGAAATCGTCATCTTTAAACCATGCAGAACTCAACATTTTGCTACGCGGCAAACATGGCTTCCGCCATGGCTTCCATGGCTTCCATGGCTCCGGTGGCTTCACCACTCCGTGAATCTGTGCCCCGCGCCCCTGGCGCCCCTCGCATCCTCCGCGTCCGTGACGGAAGCGGCAGATCGCCACGGCTCACTGGGACCTCACAAGGGAGAGCCCCTGTGGCGCTGGTGGCTGGTGCACTTTCAGCTGCCAGGGTGGAAACCCGGAAGACAAAGGAGACCAAGGAGGAGACCAAGGAGGAGACCAAGGAGGCAACATCTGCAACATCTCATTCTTCTTCCAGAAGTTTTGTCATGCAGTGATTGGCCTTTGAGACTTGATAATTTTTGTTTGGCAGGTCCAGGAGACTCCAACCTTCAATTCCTGGAGATACAAAGCATCATATGTCTATCCATTCTCAGGAGAAGCCAGGGCAGCTGCCGGAATCTCAAACCTGTTGGCAATCACCTATCATGAGTGAAACAAATTCCATGAACCTGGTTAGACGGTCAGCGACGTATTTATACACCAGGAACCTCCATACGCCACTGTGGACCATGGCCCAAGCTTTTTCACTTTCAGTTGAACCGCTGACAGGAGGTATTCAAGCTTATGATTACGAGCAGCCAAAGGAGCGCTATCCAATCGACTTTTTGCGGGCAGGATACTTTCTGTTTCTGCACGTTGTTGCCTTCACATGTGTCTTGACTTGTGGTTAAAGCAGTGTTGCTTGCAAACTGGCAGATGACGGAGTGCCAAGTACAGAAACGTCTTCGACTGAGTGAAATGGAACTCTGTTTGATTAGAAGTTGCTTTTCTTTCTCAGGTGGACCTTCGACTTTTTCGTTGCCCGCTCTTGGACTATGTTTGTCTCTGTTTGTAGTGCTGCAAACACTGGGAATTTCTTTGTCTTACCATCGGCATTTGACCCATCGCAGCTTTCAGTGCCACAAGTACTTTGAGAGCCTTGTCTGCATGGCACTTTAGCTCCGAGCTGCAAAACCATGACAGCAGGTTTCGGCACACGTCTTGCTGTAGTAGGCATGCACTTTAGTCAAGTGTGTCACCGAAACTTGTTTGCGCTTCTGGGAAGTGGTGAGGGAATGTGTTTATGCAGCGCAGCACTGGCACAACCTCAACACAACATGAATTGGATACCTCTTGTACTATGCAAATATGTTGTTCAATCAACACCCTCATTTCTAGAAAGAATCACTGTAATTATGCCCTTTCCCGTACACTCCATGAACCTGTAGTATTGTTTTTTAATGCTGGTGCCAGTATGCATAATTTCCATGCATTGGAAGCACAGGTATTTTATTGCTTGGTGCGGTGTCCTCAACATGCAGGGCAACCCCATTTGGTGGGCCATGAATCACACCTGGCATCACCGGCTGCTTGGCTGTTTTTGTCTGCTAGTTGTTTGGCTTGTTTCAGCTTTTGCGAAAGTACCCTGCATGCACATGTGGGGGTTTCCGAAATGGGGGTACCCCCAAATCATCCAAAATTTGATCATTTTAGTATTGACACCTACAGCTTTGGGCATCCCCCACTTTAAGAAACCTCCATGTGCAAAACCAAGGTTTTCAGATACGCCATTGGATCCCCACACGCCAAGGGAAGGCCCGGGCGAGACGTTGAGGGATGGTGTACACAGGGTTTAGTTACAGGTATTCAGAAGCTTGGGGAGAAATGACATCTGTGTCAGCTATACCTCCTATGTGTAAAATTTCCGTGGCTCAAATAACCACAAGCAAAGGAAGGATCTTGAATATCTTCTTGTGCCTCCAGAGACAAAGTTTGATCTTCTCATATCTCTGTGTCTTTGGACAGTTTCACGATGTAACTTAGATTAAATTAGCACAATTACATACAATTACAAGTGTCATCCAGTGTCATCCAGTGTCATCCACTGTCGCTCGTTCCGGTCCACTCGTTCCACTCGTTTCGCTGATGAGGACTCTGGACGGCGCATGCCGGATGGTTCTTCGAGAAGGAACGGGTCTTGTCCAAGATGCCGGAGGCGATCGTGGCATCTCACAACAACGAGACCGAAGATTCGAGCGCTGAGAGTTGGAATCTCATCCC
>CAMXCT020000201.1:132500-197500 GCA_947184155.2 Cladocopium goreaui | reverse complement strand
TATGTGTACTGTGTATATATATATATGTATATATTTCTTTTTCATGTTTGCGTTTATATGCATTCACACAGGTCTTGCAATTCAGTTGCATATTTACAGAATCGTTTTTCTATGGTAATTTCTTAAGTCATGGGGGATCCCCAGTCGTCACCATGGTTTCACCATTCGTCCCATGACGAAACGGAAACCTGCGAGGCCATGAGTTTCGCTGGACCCGACCCTTAGATGAAGCCCTGGCCATTCGACAAGTGCGCAAGACGCAGGTCGTTGAGGCGCCGTCCACGGATGTCCCAGGGAATGAAGCAGCAGAAACAACTGGTTGGGGATGAAAATCCTCATTTTTAAAGGATTTCATAATGTTTTTCATATGGAAATGGGATGTATTTGACCATATTTGACCATCCAAAAATGGGATTTCAACACCCACAGGGATCTAAGCAGCAACAATTGGGATTTGAATGATGGGTTTAGCCATGATTTTTCGCCGATTTTAATTGTCAATCATCACCTATGATAATCATAATCACAACCATGGTATCACAATCATGATTGGTAGTACCACATGATGTGTTTCTTTTAAACAATCAGCATTACTTCCCAACAGGACTACGAGAAAGGTTCGGGGCAGGTTTCAGTGCGCTTTCCAGGCTGGTTTTGGGAGGTTCCAAGGTTCCGGTGGAGGGTCTGGTGAGGTTCTTTCTGCAATAGAGGTTCCGGTGCGGGTTGTGTGGTGTTTCCAGAGATTCTGCTGGGGCGGTTCACGAGGTTCGGTGTGATTTCCGGTGTGGGTTCCGGGATACGTTACACATCTACAGGGTTGAAACTTGATAGGTGTTGAGTGACTGCTGTGACACTTTCAACCACCTTTGCTGTTGTGGATACCACCCGAGCTTATTGTATGAACCATTATAATCATTGCCAAACAGACATTATCATAACGGCTATTACTTTATTGTTATTGTTACTATTGACATTATTGTCAAAGGAAGTTGGGAAGCAATACTTCCGTGTTACGGACAAATAGAATTCTGAGACTTGAAATGATGAAGGGTGGTGCGCGATTGAGACTTGACCTTGATGAAGGGTGGTGTGAGACTTTACATGACATAACAATACATCACATTGAGACTTGACCTTGATGAAGGGTGGTGTGAGACTTTACATGACATAACAATACATCACATTGAGACTTGACCTTGATGAAGGGTGGTGTGAGACGTGACAGGGAAGTTGTGACGAAGGGAAGGGAAGTGGTGACGAAGGGAAGTGGTGACGAAGGGAAGTGCTGACGATGGGAAGTGGTGACGAAGGGAACTGGTGACGATGGGCAAGTGGTGACGAAGGGAAGTGGTGAAGAAGGGAAGTGATGATGAAGGGGAGTGGTGACGAACGGAAGTGGTGAGGAAGGGAAGTGGTGAAGAAGGGAAGTGGTGACGAAGGGAAGCGGTGAAGAAGGGAAGTGATGATGAAGGGGAGTGGTGACGAAGGGAAGTGGTGAGGAAGGGACGTGGTGACGAAGGGAAGTGGTGACGATGGGAAGTGGTGATACTAACGGAAGTGGTGACGATGGGAAGTGGTGACGGAGGGAAGTGGTGACGAAGGGAAGTGGTAGTGCTGACGATGGGAAGTGGACGAAGGGAACTGGTGACGATGGGAAGTGGTGACGAAGGGAAGTGCTGACGAGGGGAAGTGGTGACGAAGGGAAGTGGTGACGAGGGGAAGTGGTGACGAAGGGAAGTGGTGACGAAGGGAAGTGGTGACGAAGGGAAGTGGTGAAGAAGGGCAAGTGGTGACGAAGGGAAGTGGTGAAGAAGGGAAGTGATGATGAAGGGAAGTGGTGAAGAAGGGAAGTGGTGACGAAGGGAAGCGGTGAAGAAGGGAAGTGATGATGAAGGGGAGTGGTGACGAAGGGAAGTGGTGAGGAAGGGAAGTGGTGACGAAGGGAAGCGGTGAAGAAGGGAAGTGATGATGAAGGGGAGTGGTGACGAAGGGAAGTGGTGAGGAAGGGAGGTGGTGACGAAGGGAAGTGGAGAGGAAGGGAAGTGATGATGAAGGGGAGTGGCGAGGAAGGGAACTGGCAACCATGAAGGGGAGTGGTGCATGATGTTGCAAGGGCTCTGTTGTGGGGAGGAAGCCGGAGCACCAAACCTTGTGTTTTTCCGTGTAAAGTGGCTGCAGCCGACGATGAAAGGTACCTCGTCTGTGCGACGGGTGCGGCTGCGATCGTTTTGTGCGCGAATTGTTCCTCCTATGTGTTTTGCAACGAGTCGTTGTGTCTGTGTGCGTAGTTCTATGCGGTTCTTGAATCTCTGGTTGCAAATTGCATTGGAATGGCTGCATGAATGTTGCATGGGCTATGTTTTGGGGAGGAAGCCGGAGCACGAAACCTTGTGTTTTTCCGTGTAAAGTGGCTGCAGCCGGCGATGAAAGGTACCTCGTCTGTGCGACGGGTGCGGCTGCGGTCGTTTTGTGCGCGAATTGTTCCTCCTATGTGTTTTGTAACGAGTCGTTGTGTCCGTGTGCGTAGTTCTATGCGATTCTTGAATCTCTGGTTGCAAATTGCATTGGAATGGCTGCATGAATATTGCATGGGCTATGTTTTGGGGAGGAAGCCGGAGCACGAAACCTTGTGTTTTTCGTGTAAAGTGGTTGCAGCCGGCGATGAAAGGTACCTCGTTTGTGCGACGGGTGCGGTTGCGGTCGTTTTGTGCGCGAATTGTTCCTCCTATGTGTTTTGCAACGAGTGGTTGTGTCTGTGTGCGTAGTTGTATGCGGTTCTTGAATTTCTGGCGGCAAATTGCGTTGGAATGGCTGTATGAATACTGCATGGGCTATGTTTTGGGGAGGAAGCCGGAGCACGATACTTTATGTTTTTCCGTGTAAAGTGGCTGCAGCCGGCGATGAAAGGTACCTCGTTTGTGCGACGGGTGCGGTTGCGGTCGTTTTGTGCGCGAATTGTTCCTCCTATGTGTTTTGTAACGAGTCGTTGTGTTTGTATGCGTAGTTCTATGCGTTTCTTGAATCTCTGCGGTAAATTGCACTGGAATGGCTGCATGAATCTTACATGGGCTATGTTTTGGGGAGGAAGCCGGAGCACGAAACCTTGTGTTTTTCCGTGTAAAGTGGCTGCAGCCGGCGATGAAAGGTACCTCGTCTGTGCGACGGGTGCGGCTGCGGTCGTTTTGTGCGCGAATTGTTCCTCCTAAGTGTTTTGCAACGAGTGGTTGTGTCTGTGTGCGTAGTTCTATGCGGTTCTTGAATCTCTGGTTGCAGATTGCAATGGAATGGCTGCTTCATTGTCGTCATTTGATGTTGCCACGTGCGTAGATAGGTGCGGGTTTGCCACGGGATGTTGCGAAACGCATTGTAATGGCTGCATGAATGTTGCATGGGCTATGTTTTGGGGAGGAAGCCGGAGCACCAAACCTTGCGTTTTTCCGTGTAAAGTGGCTGCAGCCGACGATGAAAGGTACCTCGTCTGTGCGGCGGGTGCGGCTGGGGTCGTTTTGTGCGCGAATTGTTCCTCCTATGTGTTTTGAAACGAGTGGTTGTGTCTGCGTGCGTAGTTCTATGCGGTTCTTGAATCTCTGGTTGCAGATTGCATTGGAATGGCTGCTTCATTGTCGCCATTTGATGTTGCCACGTGCGTAGATAGGTGCGGGTTTGCAACGGGATGCTGCGAAACGCATTGTAATGGCTGCATGAATGTTGCATGGGCTATGTTTTGGGGAGGAAGCCGGAGCACGAAACCTTGTGTTTTTCCGTGTAAAGTGGCTGCAGCCGACGATGAAAGGTACCTCGTCTGTGCGACGGGTGCGGCTGCGGTCGTTTTGTGCGCGAATTGTTCCTCCTATGTGTTTTGCAACGAGTCGTTGTGTCTGTGTGCGTAGTTCTATGCGGTTCTTGAATCTCTGGTTGCAAATTGCATTGGAATGGCTGCTTCATTGTCGTCATTTGATGTTGCCACGTGCGTAGATAGGTGCGGGTTTGCCACGGGATGCTGCGAAACGCATTGTAATGGCTGCATGAATGTTGCATGGGCTATGTCTTGGGGAGGAAGCCGGAGCACGAAACCTTATGTTTTTCCGTGTAAAGTGGCTGCAGGCGACGATGAAAGGTACCTCGTGTGTGCGACGGGTGCGGCTGCGGTCGTTTTGTGCGCGAATTGTTCCTCCTATGTGTTTTGCAACGAGTGGTTGTGTCTGTGTGCGTAGTTCCATGCGGTTCTTCAATCTCTGGTTGCAGATTGCATTGGAATGGCTGCTTCATTGTCGTCATTTGATGTTGCCACGTCCGTAGATAGGTGCAGGTTTGCTACGGGATGCTGCGAAACGCATTGTAGTGGCTGCGTCAAGGTTGCTCGGTGCTGCGGCTGCATGCGTAATACTATTGTCTTTTGCAGCTGAAGATCGTAAATCGTATTGGAATGGCTGCATCAAGGCTGCGAAAGTGATTTGTCAGCAGATTTTCTCAATTTTGGTGCAATGTGAAGTGTGAGGAAAGTGTTTGCATTCTACCGGGGTCGCGCGCAGGTCATGTTCTTGGACAGCAACACTGCAACAGCTTCGCACAAAGCACGCACGCACGGGCCTGGCTGGCGCACGGCGCATGCAAGTTCCTTAGTAGTATAGTACTGGGAAGTGATTCATGAAAGCTTAGGTGACATATGAGAAGAGATGAGATGAGAAGAGATGAGCTGGGATAAGGTGAGAAGAGCTCAGATGAGGTGAAGTGTGGAGTGTGAAGAGTGCAGTGTGAAGTGTGGGGCGTGAAGAGTGCAGTGTGAAGTGTGGAGTGTGAAGTGTGGACTGTGAAGTGTGGAGTGTGAAGTGTGAAGTATGGACTGTGAAGTGTGAAGTGTGGAGTGTGAAGTGTGAAGTGTGGAGTGTGCAGTGGGAAGCGTGCAGTGTGAAGTGTGGAGTGTGAAGTGTGGAGTGTGAAGTGTGAAGTGTGGAGTGCGCAGTGCGCAGAGTGCAGTGTGAAGAGTGCAGTGTGTAGGGTGGAGTGTGGAGACTGTCAAGTGTGAAGTGTGACGTGGAGCTTCAAATGTGACATGTGAAACAAGACATCAGTTTCGCAGAGTGCACGCACGCACCGGCTTGGCTGGCGCACGGCGCAGACAAGTTCTATAGATGAGAAAGGTCTTATATATATCTTTAAGGCAACTTCCGCCCCGCCTCGTGCGGGTACTACTGGTATTATATTGATCACTACCATGACCAGTGTTTGTTTAGTCGTTATAACTAGTAATGGACGACCTACACACCCATGGTGTAATACGTGAATGGACAAAAATTAGGCAGTTGGTTCACATATCAAACCACTACGACCAGTCTTAGTATGATGGTGATACCACTGGTAATTGTCACGTACCAGTTGATTCTCAAAGGTCACAACTGGGGATATCGCTGGTAGTTGGTGACCTTTCCTCCAGGCCTACGATCGCCTGTTGGCCTCCGGCGGCGCGGAACGCCGGCGCCTGTGCTCGCTGGTGGTGCCCAGCCGCGCAGCGTCCGCGGTCGCCAAGGAGTTGGCAAAACAGGGGGCTGAGGTGCCCATTGATCCCATTGGACGTTGGGGTGGGGGTTCAACCAAAAAGAGGGAGTTAACGATGCAGAGTTCAGGAAAATTTGAGGAATTAACTTAGTTCCGCATAGAAAAGGGGGTGTTCATCAGCTCAGCCAAGAGTGGGGAGTTGGGCCAAAAGTGGAGAGTTATCCAGAAAGATGAGGGTTTAAGATGATTCAAACAAGCACATGGACATTTGGCATACTTCAACCATCAAAATTCGAGACATTACATCAGCCAACAAACATGTGGATCTGTCACCAACATCAATAGGTAGACGATCGGGACACAATTAATGTATTTGGCTGTTTTGATATATATATATATACACAGATTTATAATTTATACAGATGCAGTCACATGCATTTAATCTAGATTCTACAAGGGTCTGAACTCTGAACTCCGAAGTTGTGACATTGCAACAATTGTCATGGATGCCTGGGCGAGAGCTTTATCAACTGGACTTCGGTGATCATCATTGTAGCAGCAAACAGAATTGCTATGTCAGGTCATCGAGGATCCCCAAGCCTTTGCCCGCTCGTATCTTGGCGCAATTGGAACTCGTCATCCAACCGTTTGTGGCGTATCTCCACTGGGGAAGAATCCCTCATCAATTCCTCAGCTTTGAGGCGACCAAAGTGGCCCCTTTCCAATGAAAAGCTGGCGTCGAGAGCAGGTTAATGGCAAAAAAGTGGCGATTGACATTGGTGAAAGATGTGAAAGATGTGAAAGCTTCTCGCAGATCTCGTTCTGCAAAGGTTTGGTGCCAGTTACGCAACCTTCAACTCGTTGTGTCGTATCACATGTACACATTGTTTTGCGCTGTCAGCTGGCTTCAGCTCAATGAAGTAGCTGGGACCATCACCCATGGCTTGTGGCTTCACGATCAAGGTGGATCAGGTGGAGACAGGGATTGGGTCAAGTGCTGGTGCATCATTCCAACATATCCGCAAGATGTGTCTTTCAGAGTCTTTGGAACCAATGGCCACCAAGTTTGGTTCTGGGATAATATTCTTTTGATTGTCTTGATATCACTGACAGATTTTGACCATCGATGCCCTCGATGACTTTGGCCCAAGAAACGTAGGGATCATCCCAGAAGCCGCTGGCGAGCGCAGCGGTCCCAATGTTGGGCTATGGGAAAATATGGCCGCAGGTGGGAGATCTGTGGATGACCCAATGGGGTTTCCAAAAGGGGATCCTCAATAGATCCCCAATAGCTGGATGGAAAATCCTATCTATAAATGGATGATTTAATTAGGAAAGCCATGTGAAGTGGATTCTTTGCGACTTCCGGGATTCTTCAAGTTGAAAGGACATGTCGGACATGTTTCCATGATCTTCACCTTCCAATTTTCTTAAAATCCGTTTTCCACCATGGTACAATGATATGGTGCTATCAACATGTTGGAGGAACTGCACCCGGCCCCACAGATTTTTCAATTTCTTTGAAAAATAGGAGAAGATCAGCAGTGGCGAGATACTTTCGAAGGCCAGGCTGCGACATGGAAGGGCAGATTTGTGAAGTGCTACCAAGTAGTAGTGTCCCAACTAGTCAATGACGGTCACTGATGGCCGATCTAGTGCAGTTTGATGCAGTTTGTTTGGCTTATTTGCATTTGTAAGGCTCTTCCAAATCCTTCTAGCCTCATTTGCAATGCAGTGTTTTTCGGCATCACAGCCTTTCCCATGCCATTCCTCTCAGGTGTGCTGTTCTCCAGTGGAGAACGAGGGAAGTGCACCTCCGTGGTGGTGGCAGCTAGAAGGGTTCGATGATTTTCGGAAGGACTTCCGTAGGCTTCGTTGTGAGCCGGTTCATCCAAAGGCGGGGACGACTTCATCCGAAAGGAGAGGGGGGGGTGTTGGGGCCAACTAGACAGCTGATGACCAAACAGCGGTGACTCGCGGTCAGCTGTTGTGAAAGCAGCTGAGGAAATGTGTTGGTGTTGGAAGAGCCCAGATGTTTTGGCTGTGAGGCAATGCTTAGAGCAGAAGGTCATTGCAATTGAGCCAGCAGCATTCCCTTGGGCCCAGGTGGAGTTGACTCTGACAACTGCTTTGGCATTGGATGGAGTTCCCTTTGGCAGCAAAGGCGCGCTTCAGATATGCCATGAAGCAACAGTTATAGCAGTAGTACCCTTGAGTCATAGATCTCCAAATTCACATTTCGGCAGGGGGCACCAGCCACGACTGCATCCTGAGGATACCACTTCAAGCTGCATCATCCTCGATATAGCTTCGTTGGAAACAGGCATCAGCTTCGAAGGGTCCTTCGTGCTCTGGCTCTGACAGATCCCCACTTGGACCACCATAAGGCACCTGGGTACAGTGAAACACAACTGACATAAAGTATTGAAGATCACCAAGTGACCAAGATTTGCTGAAGATCCGGAGAAAGAGGCTATAGGCTCTCATCCTGATTCGACTTTCTCATTGTCTTGAACACACAGTTGGTTGCAAAGCACAGATTGGGAAAACTCAACTAGCAGGTCAACATAACCACCCTTTGGGTTGGACCGAGGATTTCTAGAAGTGCTCCCTTTGGCGCTCAAAGGATGAAATTTCGTGGCACAGTCCGCAGCGGCGTGTGCAGTGGCAGGCAGTGGCAGTGGCAGGTGCACTGGTCAGAAGACCTGACAGACATGAGGTCTTGTCGTCATCGGATTCGTGGCAGGTAATCTGCCTTGGGGCAGATTTCGTGGCAGGTTCAGTTTTTTGGAAGACTTAGGGCACATTGATCAATTTCAGGGTTCTTCAGTGCAAGTCTTAGAGTCTTAGATGTTTCAGATGCCCTTCTGTCAAAAAAACAAGGTGCAGCACACGAACCCGAATGCTCACATGTATGTTAATGGTCCAGATGTCAAAACACATGGAAATGCAGTCACGCAGAACACTTTTCTGCAAGAGTTTATTGGAACAGTCTTGTACATATTTCCCCTGTTACCAGTCTGCCGTGTGGAGTGGAAAGTGTAGAGTGTGAAGTGTGGAAAGGAAAGTGTAGAGTGTGAAGTGTGAAGTGTGGAGTGTAAAGTGTGGAGTGGGGAGTGTAGAGTGTGTAAAGTGTAGAGTGTGGAGTGTAGTAGAGTGTAAAGTGTAGAGTGTGAAGTGTGGAGTGTGGAGTGTAAAGTGTAGAGTGTGGAGTGTGGAGTTTGGAGTGTAAAGTGAAGAGTGTGGAGTGTGAAGTGTAGAGTGTGGAGTGTGGAGTGTAGAGTGAGGAGTGTAAAGTGTAAAGTGTAAAGTGTGGAGTGTGGAGTGTAAAGTGTGGAGTGTGGAGTCTGGAGTGGAAAGTGTAGAGTGTGGAGTGTGGAGTTTGGAGTGTAAAGTGAGGAGTGTGGAGTGTGGAGTGTAGAGTGTGGAGTGTGGAGTGAGGAGTGTAAAGTGTGGAGTGTGGAGTGTGGAGTGTAAAGTGTGGAGAGTGGAGTCTGGAGTGGAAAGTGTAGAGTGTGGAGTGTGGAGTGTGGAGTTTGGAGTGTAAAGTGAGGAGTGTGGATTGTAAAGTGTGGAGTGAGGAGTGTGGAGTGTGTAAAGTGTAGAGTGTAAAGTGTAGAGTGTAGAGTGTGGAGTGTAGAGTGTAAAGTGTAGAGTGTAAAGTGTAGAGTGTGGAGTGTGGAGTGAGGAGTGTAAAGTGTAAAGTGTGGAGTGTAAAGTGTAGAGTGTGGAGTGTGGAGTGTAAAGTGTAGAGTGTGGAGTGTGAAGTGCGAAGTGCCAAGTAAGGAGTGTGGAGTGTAAAGTGTGGAGCGTGGAGTGTGGAGTGTAAAGTGTGGAGTGTGGAGTGAGGAGTGTGGTGTGTGCAGAGTGTAGAGCGTGGAGTGTGGAGTGTAGAGTGTAAAGTGTAGAGTGTAAAGTGTAGAGTGTGGAGTGTGGAGTGTAAAGTGTAGAGTGTGGAGTGTGAAGTGAAAAGTGTAGAGTGTGGAGTGTGGAGTGCGAAGTGCAAAGTAAGGAGTGTGGAGTGTAAAGTGTGGAGCGTGGAGTGTGGAGTGTAAAGTGTGGAGTGTGGAGTGAGGAGTGTGGTGTGTGCAGAGTGTAGAGTGTGGTGGAGTGCAAAGTGTGGAGTGTGGAGTGTGCAGTGGGTAAAGTGTGGAGTGTGGAGTGTAGAGTGTGCAGTGTGGAGTGTATAGTGTGGAGTGTGGAGTGCAAAGTGTGGAGTGTGGAGTGTGGAGTAAGGAGTGTAAAATGGAAAACGTGGAGTGTAAAGTGTAAAGTGTGGAGTGTAGAGTGTAGAGTGTAAAGTGTAGAGTGTAAAGTGTGGAGTGTGGAGTGTAAAGTGTGGAGTGTGGAGTGTAGAGTGTGGAGTGAGGAGTGTAAAGTGCAAAATGTAAAGTGTGGGGTGTAAAGTGTAGAGTGTGGAGTGAGGAGTGTAGAGTGTAAAGTGTGGAGTGTGGAGTGTGGAGTGTGTAAAGTGTAGAGTGTGGAGTGTGGAGTGTGGAGTGTGTAAAGCGTAGAGTGTGGAGTGTGGAGTGTAGAGTGTAAAGTGTAGAGTGTAAAGTGTGGAGTGAGGCGTGTGGAGTGTGTAAAGTGTAGAGTGTGGAGTGTAGAGTGTAAAGTGTAGAGTGTAAAGTGTAGAGTGTGGAGAGTGGTGTGTAAAATGTAGGGTGTGGAGTGTGGAGTGTAAAGTGTAAAGTGTGGAGTGTAAAATGTAATTGTGGAGTGTGGAGTGTAGAGTGTAGATTGTAGAGTGCAGAGTGTAAAGTGTAGAGTGTAAAGTGTATCGAGTGTAAAGTGTGGAGTGTGGAGTGCAACGTGTGGAGTGAGGAGCGTACAGTGCCAAGTGTAAAGTGTGGAGTGTAAAGTGTAAACTGTGGAGTGAGGAGTCTAAAGTGTAAATTGTGGAGTGTGGAGTGTGTAGTGTAAAGTGTAGAGTGTGGAGTGTGGAGTGGAAAGTGTAGAGTGTGGAGTGTGGAGTGTGGAGTGCGGAGTGTAAAGTGAGGAGTGTGGAGTGTAAAGTGTGGAGTGAGGAGTGTGGAGTGTGTAAAGTGTAGAGTGTGGTGGAGTGTGGAGTGTAGAGTGTGGAGTGTGGAGTGTAGAGTGTGGAGTGTAGAGTGTGGAGTGTACAGTGTAGAGTGTAAAGTGTGGAGTGCAAAGTGCAAAGTGCCAAGTGTGGAGTGTAAAGTGTAGAGTGTGGAGTGAGGAGTCTAAAGTGTAAATTGTGGAGTGTGGAGTGGAAAGTGTAGAGTGTGGCGTGGGGAGTGTGGAGTGTAAAGTGAGGAGTGTGGAGTGTAGAGTGTGGAGTGTGGAGTGTAGAGTGTGGAGTGTAGAGTGTGGAGTGTAAAGTGTAGAGTGTAAAGTGTGGAGTGCATTGTTGCGCTAGCTTCACAAAAGAACTTTCTGCACGGTATAAAACAGGTTGGAATGTCACAAAGTGCCACGCGTGTGCTACGCAAAACGACATGACAAGCTGCTTGGAAACCTTCGAAAAGGAGATGTTTTGCAGCTTCCCCCATAGACACGGCGAGGCCACAGGAAAACCAGAGACTCGAGACAAGACACGTGGGTGCAGAAAAACGAGCATTTCGTGCGAGACTTCCTCCAATTTTGAAACTTTCGACATGTTATCAAACAGGTTGGAATGTCACAAAGCTCCACGCGTGCCACGCAAAGCGACATGACAACCTGCTTGAAAACTTTCGAAAAGGAGAGATTTTGTAACTTCCCCCATAGACACGGCGAGGCCACAGGAAAACCAGATACTCGAGACAAGACACGTGGGCGCAGCAAAACGAGCATTTCGTGCAAGACTTACGCTCATTATCGACGTTTTCCTACGAGTTTTCTTAAGAACTTCTTAAGTTTGCTACCTCAAAATCGATGTTTCGTGCGAGGCTTCCATCAATTTTCATCACATCTCACAAAATGCCACGCCTGCCACGGAATCTGCACCCTGTCGCCACTTGATGCAGCCTTGCCAATGCGATTTGCAAAAACACACAAATGACGATGGACACGTCCAAAGTGCTGCGCCTGGCCGCGAAAACTGCAACGCATCTTCTGAAAACGTCGCAAAAGTACTGCGCCTGCCACACAAAGCGACTTTCGACACGTTACAAAACACGACGACTGAATGTCACAAAGTGCCACGCCTGCCACGCGAAACGAAGCAACGCGACGTTTGAAACCTCCAAAAATGACCCCTTCTGGAGAACTTACCATAGGCACGGCCATATAGCAATCGCGCGAACGGTTGCGGACGGTTGCGAACGGTTGCGGACGGTTGCGGACGTAAACGCAACGTCGAGCGAACACACACCCGCAGCCCCCAGACCCCCAGAGTGAAACGGGAACCCTTGCTACGCATTCGGGAAAACATCCACCTATGCCTGCAGCGTACATCCGCAGGACCTGGCCGTTCTAGCCGCTACACTCCTTGCAGTGACCAACTGTGAGGCCAGTTGCCGACTCCCTACAGGTGATGGGCGGATCAAGTTGCGTACTTTACAATACAAGCTGGAAACGATTTCGAAGCGGCAGAAAGGTGGTGACTGTGGCAGCTTCAAGATCTATGTACCTTTAAAAATGGCACCTTAAGCACCTGGCAGCCCTGGAGATCCATGATCCCACACAGACACACACACACAGACACACACACACACAGACACAGACAGACACAGAGTTGGGGATGTAGGGTCGCTTCCAGCATGTTCCAACCTTGTGAGGCAAGTGCCTATGCTGTACTAGCCTTCATCCAGAAAAAGTTTTCCTTCAAGCGGCTGTTGTTCCCCACGTTGGATCCTGATCGCCAGGGTAGCCAGGCAGGTTCAGATCATACTGCAACCCTTTTGGGGCTTGCAATGGAAGTGTGCTCCCTGTCCTCGGGTGCCAATAAATGGATGTTTGGCGGTTCAGAAGGCTATATCCTGCAGATTCAGTAATGGGTCTGCCCATTTTCTTGTAGATCGTAGATCCAATTTGACACTCATGGCCTGTCGGAAAACCCCTTGGCAAGGTCCACTGCAAAAAAGTTGTCGGATCTCGTCGCGTCGTGGTAGTATGTAGTAGTAGATAGTAGTAGGTAGTAGTAGATAGTAGTAGGTAGTAGTACGTAGTAGTATGTAGTAGTAGGTAGCAGTAGGTAGTAGTAGGTAGTAGTAGGTAGTAGTATGTAGTAGTAGGTGGAAGTAGGTTAGTAGGTAGCAGTAGGTAGTAGAAGGAGATGTCGGAGCAAAGTCCGAGCCGATTCTGAGTGGCAAAAGACGCAAAAAGAGCTTTAGATTGAGCTGAGGCATCAATTCAAGACATGACCAGCAGGAGGAGTAGTAGTAGTAGTGGCAGCAGCAGCAGCAGTATAATAATAGTAGTAGTAGTAGCAGTAGTAGCAGTAGTAGTAGTAGTGCTACTAGTAGTAGTAGTAGTAGTAGTAGCAGCAGCAGCAGCAGTATAATAATAGTAGTAGTAGTAGTAGCAGTAGTAGCAGTAGTAGTAGTGCTACTAGTAGTAGTAGTAGTAGTAGTAGAAGTAGAAGTAGAAGTAGTAGTAGTGGTAGTAGTAGTGGTAGTAGTGGTAGTAGTGGTAGTAGTGGTAGTAGTGGTAGTAGTAGTGGTAGTAGTAGTAGTAGTAGTAGGAGTAGGAGTAGGAGTAGGAGTAGGAGTAGTAGGAGTAGGAGCAGCAGCAGCAGCAGGAGGAGGAGGAGGAGGAGGAGTAGTAGTAGTAGTAGTAGTAGCAGTAGCAGCAGTAGCAGTAGTAGCAGTAGTAGCAGTAGTAGCAGTAGTAGCAGTAGTAGCAGTAGCAGTATTAGCAGTAGTGGCAGTAGCGGCAGTAGTAGCAGTAGTAGCAGTAGTAGCAGTAGTAGCCAGTAAACCAACCAACAACTCTATAAAATCATCATCGGAAACTTGCCGGCTTCCAAATGATCATAATTATCTGATCTTCCTCCTCCTCCTCCTCGTCATCATCAGCATCATCATCATCGTCGTCGTCATCGTCATCATCATCATCATCATCAATAAAATCCTCATCCTCATCCTCCATCCCCATCCCCATCCTCATCCTCATCCTCCTCATCCTCCTCCTCCTCATCATCATCATCAACAGCATTATCCTCATCATCATCCCTATCATCATCATACATATGTTGCTTTGTCTCGAACATCTTTCTGCAGACTCGGGCTTCCATTTGGGGGGCGTTTTTTTTGATATTGCGTTCTTTTGCTTACAACACTTGGCGAGAGACGATTATTGCATTGGGGGGTTTTCGCTTGCTGGACTCAATAGATTTTGCAACCCTACAACAGCCCGTTGCAGCATTCCGACTTCACCTTGCTAATCCCCCTGTACGATTACCACCCTGCCCCAGCCCTGCTAGCTTTCGTACCTCCCCCCTGGCCTCAAGTTTGTTACGATCGGATCACTTCAACAACCATGGAAACCCTGAAAAGGTCTTGCAGATCAAAGGGAGAAAACATGTATCAAAGGGTGAACTTCAGGATGAATTCAATGGGTTGTCCAAGTTGTCAGGCTCTGAATTGGATGACAAGAGCAACTGGCGCTTCAATTGCACATTGCGTTGGCATCGAAAACACAAGCCAGATTGTCCAGCTGGCAAGAGAACTGGGCAAGAAGAGGGTTTCTGATGCTAGGAAAGTTTTTGCAGTGGTGAATTAGAAGCTCTGCAGCTGAAAAGACGGGTGCTCCAAGAATTTACATCTACAGTTATTACACCTGAGAATTCGTTTTTCACAAGCAACATTTGTCCATCATTCGCAGAAAACAAATCAAACCGGCACACAAGCAGACTATGTGTCACCCACGGGGAATTTATGTCGTGGGTATGCAGACTATGTGTCACTCACTGGTTGCCGCCAGGCGCGTGGTGAAAAGGCGGGTGTGTTGCATTCGTCGCCGCCATCGCAAACGCAAAGGTGCCATGGTTTCGCTTGCCAATTGGTGCCATTGGATGTGGAAGTTTTGTTTCATTTTACTGAGAGAGCTTGAGTCTTTTTGCACTTGCATGACACTGTTTGCACTCATGACTTGCGTGGTCGTCCAAAAGCGTGCAAAACCAGCGCCTTCGTGATTGGCGGGCTTCGCTTGTTGCTTCTGATCCGTCTCTTGGTCGTTGGTTGAAGTCTAAGTTTTGTCCTGTTGGTGTGCATCTTCGTTCCTCGTCCGGTGTTGTTGCTGAAGATGATGCGACTGCGGCTGGCTTCATTGTTGATTATTGGCAAAACTTTTGGCGTGATGCTTCTGCTAGGATGCCTTCACGCGTTGATCGGGTTAACGCGCTACTTGATTCCTTGCCTGCGTTGCCTGTGGTCGAGTGGAATGTTCCTTCCGGTCGTGATTTGTGGATTCTCGCTCAAACCAAAAGTGGGTCTGGTGGTCCTGACTCTTGGACCGGTTGTGAGCTGCGGCATTTCCCTTTACAGGTGTTTGATTGCTTCGCTCGCCTTGCTGGTCGTTGGCTGGAGACTGGATTGGTTCCCCATCAGATGTGTGAGGCTCGCATGTGCTGTCTGGCAAAGCAAGGGAAACTGGATGAGCATCGTTGCATTTCTGTTGAGCATATGCGGCCTTTGACGGTTTTGTCGTCTTGGTGGCGTCTTTGTATGAGTGCTTGGGTATGTGGCCCTGATTTGCAAACTTGGGTTCGCAGGTATGTTCCGCCTCAATTTGCTGTTGCTCATCGTGTTGGCACTTTGGAGGTTGCTCTTGATTTGATGGAACACTTGTCTGTGCATGGTTGCATGGCCATGCTTGATTTCAGCAAAGCCTTTGATTTGCTTGATCCTTTCCTTACTTGTTCCTTGCTTTGTCACCTTGGGTGGCCGCTTGGATTGGTGCGTCTCCTGGATAGTGTTTGGAGTCGTGTTGAGCGTTGGGTTAGTTTTCAAACTGCCGTTCATCCTGTTCCTCTTACTGGTCCTGCGATGCCTCAGGGCGATCCTATGGGGCCGCTGGTGATGACGCTGTGGGCTTGGGCGGGTTGGTTGCGGGTGGAAGCTCGTTCCCGGCCTGACCCTGTTGGTTTGTCCCGTATTTACGTTGATGACCGGAGTTTCGTGTCCTCTCGTGTTTGGTGTTTGCATGATCGGATTGTTCAGTGGGCGGCCTGGTCCCACGATGTGGGCCTTCAAGAAAACGATAGCAAAACTGCTGCTGTTGCTGCCAAGCGGCTCCGTAAGCAGCTCAATCAGGTTTTGCCTCGGTTTGCCCATTCTTTTATCGAGATCTTGGGTTGCTGCTCTTATTCTGGTCAGCGTGCTTTGGTTGGCAAAGAGCGTGGTCGGTTGGATGCTGCCTTATCTTGTCTTCGGTTGGTCAGTTGCGTTCGCCTTCCGTTTGAAAGGTTCTTGCGTGTTTGTAGAACTTTTGTTATCAGTAAAGCCTCTTATGGTTGGATTGGTCGCTTTCCTCCTCTGGGTGAGTCAGTCCGGATTTGGTCGGCCATTGGCGCTGCGTCTCATCGGCTTGCTAAGTCCTCGCCTTGGTTGCGGGCTGCCGTGCTTGGTGCGAATCTTCATCTTGATTGCTTGGTTGCGACTCAGCTTGTTGGCCTTGCTTGCAAATTGCGTCGTCAGCGTGAACTTGTTTGGGTGATCACTGCCGGTTCCCCTCTTGGTACTCTTCACCGTTGGTTGATCAATCATGGGTGGCGTCTTGTTACTCCTTTTGTTTGGAATCATGACTTGACTGGCTTGGCCTTAGATTTGTCCTCTCGCAGGGTTGTGGCCGGCGAAGCTCAGCATGTGCTGCGTCAGGCTTCGCGCGCTTGGTGCATCTGTAAGTACATCGCTTCCGGTCGCAGGGATGCTGATGATGCTGATTGTTTTGTGACTCAGTCCTTCTTGTCTCTTGATTGGAAGGCTACTCGGCAATTTGCCTATAGTTGTGCCGCCGCTCGTGCTCTTTGTTGTGGTGCCACCTTGTCTCCTGCTGCCTATGGAAATCTTCCAGAACACCGAGAGGTTTCGATTTCGAACATGTTGAACACATGGCACAACAAGCCGGACTCTCCGACTTGGAATTTGCTGACAAAATTCCTCTTCGAGGCGGCTCTGTGTGGCGCTTCAAGGCATCTGGGCCTGCCACTCTGGACAATTATGTTGCCAACGATAATGATGACACAATCACGTTGACTCGACAGGACAGCCGTCGCCCTAGCCATGCCGCAGGTGCAGCTCTGCCCAAAGAGCACCGCTCTCGTTTTCCTGTTGTCTCTGCTGAATCCAAGCCAGCTCAATCCCATCAGGCCTCCAGGCCAGTTGCTGCCTCTGGCCCTCAAGAAGGCTCTGGGAACGCCTCTCACCGGCTTGACTTAAGGAAAACCAATTCCAACGGAGAGGGTGACAGTCTCAAAAAGAAAGCCCGGACTGAACCACATCATTTGATTCCAGAACTCAAATTGACAGATGTCTCCGCTGACGGAAATTGTTTGTTCCATTCCGTTTCCAAAGCTCTTGAACATCATGGTAAGGACGTTCACCATTTAGCATGCCGTAACCTATAGCGCCTTTTGGGATGGATCGGGACCTTCTGAGAATTCTACGCCCACTTCCTTTGCTGACTATATCCAGGCCATCAGTCAGTCAGGAGCTTGGTGTGGATACTTTGAGCTTGCTGCTCTTTCCACGACAATGAATCGGCCAATCCTTGTTGCTCATGATGCTGGGAACTTCCATATTTTCAATCCTGATGGTACAGAACATCCAATCGCTCTTTACTATAATGGCACGAACCATTATCAGGCATTGGTCGGTCATGTACCCGCATCTGCACTGCAAAAGGCCATTAAGCCAGTCGCCACTGGGAATCGGGGAGGAGCTGCGTCCTCTATTGCTGGCCGCACGCGAGGAGCTTCTAGTGTTAACACGGTGGCCTCTGGTAATCGGGGCGGTATTCCTTCTAGTGTTTGTGGCCGCACGGTGAGAAATGCAAGCTGTAGCGCGAGTTCAGTTGGTGGAAGAACAAAGCAATGCCGCAGCCTCAGCAAGGCATCCCCGGCCGTTGGTCGCACACCCAAGCGTTCTCCCAGCACCGCAGTGGCCATGTCAAACTTTGTGAATGCAAGTGGCGCTCGATGTTCCAAAGCTGAAACCTTGCTTTTGCAGAAACGATTTGCAAGTACCATGAAGCTCAACAAGAAGAATGCGGATGCTCGCAAGAGGAAAAAATCAAAGAAGCCTGGCTTAGCTTCTTCAGACACTTGTCTATGTGGTTGGAAGGTTCCTATCAAGAGATACCAGGATGATCAAATCCCCGCTGCAAGCGTCGCGCACATTGGCGCGACTGTGTCAAATGCAAGGGCCCTTACCCACAGACGCCCAGCGTGCCTTCAAAGGTTGCTGAAATGAGGGAGGTTCAGTCCCAGATCGCTGCAAGATTACTGGTTCTCGCCAAGAACGCCAAGAACTCTTGGGGCCATCAGCTTTCCGAGCATGTGGTTGTTCATGGAGTGGGTTGTTTGTGGAAATGTGAGCGCTGCAGCATTGTGGATTGCCCATATTTGATGCTTCATGCCAACTGTCCCAAAGCACTTGGCCCTTCACTCCGATATCCCGACAGGGTACGATGGTCAGTGCGGCTTCGCAAGCAGGCCAGAGAACAACAACGCATGTTTCGTGCTCATGTCAACAAGGCCAAGCGCAAAGCTTTGAATGCCTACAAAGACAGCGTGACATCGATGAGCCAGGCCGATATTGAGGCGCACAGAAAGCGCCGTCGAGAGGAGTGACGGTCCTGCAGATGTGGCTTCAGCGCTAAATGGATTGGTTTACAGCTTGTTGTTTTGGTCACATGGTTTGTTTGGACTTCACTTCGTCTTGGTGAAGCTCTTGACCCTGGGCCATTTCGCATTTTGACTTGGAACATTGGTTCTCTTCGTTTGCACTTGGATGAGCTTCTTGAAGTTGTGAGTTCGGAAATTATCGATGCAGTTTTGTTGCAAGAACATAAGGTTCCGAGCCAAGCAAGGAACAAAGTTGCTCGGGAACTTTGACAAAACGATTGGGTCATTTTTTGGGGTCCTACTCGAACTTGTGGTTATGGTGAAGCTATCTTGATTCACAGGCATTTCTCTGCTGGGATTTTGTCTTATTGCAGCGATTTTCTGGCAGTGGCTGTTCGAGGCCGCAACGGCAACTTGATTCGTCTTGCTAATGTCTATGCCCCGGTGCAACATCATGCTCATGATTCTCAAGATGATTTCTTCAATCAGTTGCAACATTGGACTGAGATGCCCGGTTTGTGGTTAGCTGGTGGTGATTTCAACTTCAATTTGGAGGAGGATGTCCCCATTACAAGTCAGTGCCTCACTTCAAGCACTGGTACATGGCGCCGCTCGGTGACCAAACCTTGGGGTCACAACTTGGATGGCTTCGCCTTGCCTCTCAGTTTCTTGTCTAATGCTCAGGTTCAAGGTCTGCACGACTGGTGCCGTACGCAGCACTGCCCACTGGTCCTGACTTTGGAAAATGCTTGACCCAGGGTGGGACCTTTGTAGTCCTTTGGCAGCTTCTCAGTCCAGCGTCTCAGCCCGACATCGCTGCCTTTGACAGGTTTCTACCAGAAGGTGAAATGATAATTTTGAAGGTGACACTTTGACGTGACAATCTGGTTTGAACTCATTGTTCATGTCGCTGCTAAAGATGACCCTTCCTATCCATGGCCACCAGGCCTCCAACCCCCAAACTTAACAACCACAACCTTGTTCCTTCTAAGGCTTTGGCTGACGGCAATGGCAGACGTGCGTGTCCGCGACAATCCGAATGTGAAACAGGAGGAGCCACATTCCTTTTCGAAAGAAATGAAAGAAGCCAAGCCGGTGTCATTGAAGCACCACAGACCAGAAGGTGAGGCTCAGTTGGAAGAAAACGGAAGAGTTGATTCGCAGCATGAAGCTGCAGAAGCCAGCGAAGTAGCAGTAGTAGCAGTAGCAGTAGTAGCAGTAGTAGCAGTAGTAGCAGTAGCAGTAGCAGTAGCAGTAGCAGTAGCAGCAGCAGCAGCAGCGGCAGGAGTAGTGGTGGTGGTGGTGGTGGTGGTGGTGGTGGTCGGTAGTAGTAGTAGTAGTAGTAGTAGTAGTAGTAGTAGTAGTAGTAGTAGTAGTAGTAGTAGTAGTAGTCGTAGTAGTAGTCGTAGTAGTAGTCGTAGTAGTAGTCGTAGTAGTCGTAGTAGTAGTCGTAGTAGTCGTAGTAGTCGTAGTAGTCGTAGTCGTAGTCGTAGTCGTAGTCGTAGTCGTAGTCGTAGTCGTAGTCGTAGTCGTAGTCGTAGTCGTAGTCGTAGTCGTAGTCGTAGTCGTAGTCGTAGTCGTCGTCGTAGTAGTAGTAGTAGTAGTAGTAGGAGTAGTAGTAGTAGTAGTAGCAGCAGTAGCAGTAGCAGTAGCCGTAGCCGTAGCCGTAGCAGTAGTAGTGGTGGCGGTAGTAGGTAGTAAGGACCCTCCATGCTTCACGATGTTCTCATGAAAGAAGATGTACAAGTACAATGGATCCCTGGAAAGAAGCTGTACAAGTACAATGGAGGTTATGTTGAAGTGACAATGCTACCTCTTAGCCAGAAACATGAAATGAGTTTTAGAGATGAAAACAAAGTCAGGGCCGTTTAGAGTTTGGTGGTGGGTTTCTCGGCAGACAACGCCTGCCACATCCAGGGGCAGGCCGCAATGATCATTTCTAGCTACCAACGGTTCTGTCCGGTGACCTACGAAGCTGTGCGCAGCGCCGGACTGGGACAAAGACTGCTGGAGATTGCAACTTGGCGCCATGGGAACGATGGGGGCCGTGGGAACAGTTTGCAATTTGAGTTGGTTCATGTTGTTTCATGATCTGAGGTTGTTTCGTGTTGATTTTTTTTTTCAAAAAAATTGGGAAATAATTTTCTTGCGGACTCAGAAACAAGGTCGTTTGAACATATTTGTAGTTTTTACTTGGAGAAACTGCATTGACCCAATCTCAAAATTTTGTTTTCTCGCCCCAACCCCATGCAGGTAGCTCAATGGTTGCGCAGTTTCTTTTGCACAGGCGCAGCATGCGGCCATTTTTCGACTGGAAACGCTTGGTGAGATGTTACAACTGTTACAAAGTGAAGCAATCCTACTGGCATCACGATGATATCATACATTGAACCTACAGACTTACTATACTATGAGGACGTATCTGCACTACCAGCAGATACTATCACTTTGACCTTTGTCCCGCGATGTGAAGATACTACGGTTCTACCTGGTGCATAGGTTCAAACTTTTTTACTTTCAAATACTACGACTCTAGCCTCTATCCCGTTACCTGCAGATACTAGGCAGTAATTACCTACGATTGAATCCATGAATGACTGCTCCATGGTCAGCCACTCCCGAGCATCAGGCTTCGATCCAAAGCGTCAGAGCTTGCAGTCATTTGAGCAACTTCTGGATGCGGTACTGCAGGCACAGAAGCGGCAGAAGCCAGGACTTGGAAACCAGACATGCCTCCCCATGAGAAGTTCACGAAAGGTAGCCTAGGCTAATTGAGTTCAATTTACTTTAGTACTTGCGGCTAGGTCTGCCTCCAATCCCTGATTTTTCCTCGTTGTGTATTCGTTTTAGTCTTAGGAAGGCAGCCCCCCGTCCCCCTTCAATTCCCCACCCGTGAAATTTCAGATATCCAAAGTAGGGTTCTGGTGAGGTAGAAGGGTTTGCATGTGGTCATGCCCGGGGTTTCCTTTTTTGTGGGTGTAGTCAGTGACACGAGTAGAAGGTAGCGTTGCTGTTCTTGCGATGGTTGGTGGGCAGAATTGTGCTGCATGCAATTCCGATGTGCCGTGCGGAGACATGTGAAATATTTAAGACATGGTTTCCTTCCAGACATGGTCGAGGTTTTACTTACCGCCTCAGTCTTTGTGAGGATGACATGTTTGGGTGCAGGGGTCCAGCCAGTGCAGATACCTTGCCATCAATTTGGATTTGAAATTATTTGGTTTCAAATCCAACATGGAGATGACACTTACTTGAGGCATTCAAAATTGAAGGCAAAATTTCTGGGAATCAGATAGGATTCTCACCAATTTAGGAGAAAAAATGAAGAAACACATATTCTCTTTTCAGGAAGTGGATGGGAATAGGAAACAGTTTTACATTTGGGAACCATTGTTTGAAGCAGTGCTTTATCGGAGCAACGTGGGTACTGACAAAATCCTGCAGATGTTTCTTAAACCGCTTCCCCCCTTTTGTTGTTGCTGATAGTTTCTGGTCAGCGGGGCATGGAAGTTCCACAGGTACGGGTGCATCAGAGTGACCCCTACCGAGAACTGCGGCAGATCTGTCTTTACATCCTCCTGCGCAACTCTGCAAGATTGCTGGTGGCATTCAACGCCGACACACTTCCGGCAGAATTGGAATCTGAGCGAAGGAGGATTTGGCGTTTTTGAACCGCCGATGTCGGTGGTTCAGGGACGGCGTAGTTGTTGGACATCGCAAGTCTCGCTGGGGATATCAAACCAAGTTGCACTTTTACTTGTTTTCATTTACCCTCTACACTGAACAAAATTCCTAAAACCATCATTTCAAGAAGATCGACCGGCCACAATCAGAAAGCAGCAGCACATGTGTCGATGAAATGCCAGGCTTATTTGCACTCATGACTTCATGAATTCACAGTGTGTACTGTATATTGAATCGTGAGATTTTTATGCGCGTCTGAGCCAAGGAAAGCCTTGCAATCTCTATCAAGGTGCGAAAGGAGTTTTTCCAAGTGCTGCAGGAGTGCGGGGGGGCAAGAAACGAACCAGAACCAAGTAATGGTGGCATATGCACAAATTTGATTGGCAGGGTTTCCTCAAACTATCCTCGCGAACCTGCGGACAGTGCATCCTGAGGAGATGAATTCCAGCAAGATGTCGCTATGGTCCACAGATGATATGGTGGCATATATGCCTGTGAGTTTGGTGGCAGGGTGGTGTTGCATGTTGGAGTTAGACACCTTGATTCCTGGGAGTTCCCTTGTGACTCGGCAGTAAATCCAGCTGGTCAATGCCGGGTGGTTGGGGATGATTCTTGCGATGTTTCACCATCCGCCATGGTGAATCTAGAGATGAATTCCACGAAAAACAAGGTCATCCCTGCTGCTTGCGCATGCATCGGGCTGATGGCTGGCTACATGGACGGCTTCAAGTCTCTGGTCAACAGGTGGGACCGCATGGCATGTAGCAAACATGTCACATGTTTTTGAAACCGGAACTTACCCGAATTTGGTGTACAACGCTGATAAGGAAGGAAACCACTTTATATAAAGGGGATCGAATTGGTTTCTGGTAATGTCATGTAATGTCCGGAGTTGTGTTGGAGGTGTCTCTGCAGGACCATCCAGTGACTCCAGTCTTTGGCTGAAGATATGGGTAGTTGCAGCGACCATGGCAGGTTCCCCCCGCCTCCAAAAGACGTGACCTGCGACTCTATCTATTGGGATGTCGACGAGGCAAGTCTGATCGAATTGAAGGTTTCTGCATGTTTCTGCCAAGTGCAACTGCTGCACATGAAAAAACACCTATCGCAAGGGTGACGGAAACCATCTTTTTTCCTAGCGTTGGCTTTTGTTTGGGCATTCTGAATTTAAGTGTGGCGGATGACTCTATCAGATTCTATCAGCTATGACGCAAACATCAAAATCGACACGAACAGCTATCATACGGGATCACATGATTAATTTTTTTGCTGTCTTGCCAGGAACCTCCAAGTGATGAGAAGGTGGTGTCAGATCCCAATCCACCTGAAACTTGACAGAATCATTTCTGTGCGGATGGAAAGGGCATGGAAGGCACTCAGAGTCGGCACGCCTTAACGTCGGCACTGCTGAGGTGTTTGATGATGATCCTGAATGGGTACCGGACTTTCGGTTTTTCGCAGGTGATGATGACCCCATCAGCAACCAGCCGTTCGGATTGAATTGGAGATTTGCGGCTGGTGCGGCGTGGAAATCCCTGTTCTAATTTCAACAGCAAGCATTGTCGTCAATAGCCTCCATCCTCCCTTACCTTTTTGCCGAATCACCTGCTTCACAAAGGCTAGACGACGGGCCCCCGGCCGAAGTGAATGCTGCTGAAAATGCTGCAGATGAGGCTGTGAGGCCCCAAGGACAGCAGAACTCCCCAGGGGTTGCATTGAGAATGAAGAAAAGCTTGGTCAGATGATCTTTTGCACATCCAAACCATTGCAATCTGGGTTTGAAAATCGGGTAAACCCCAAAAACAGGAGACCCCAAAACTTGATGGTAGTTTAAAGTCTATTTTGAATCTATCTACTGTATAAATCTGTATAATGTATTTATATTTACATTGAAGCTCCGTTTTGAGGTATTCCTCTGAGTCACAGCTCCAGGACATGCTGTGCGCCGATCGCAGCAGAAAGACACCTTTCGGACTCGGAGGCGGACTCGGATTCGGCGGATTCGGTTTCCATGATTTTCCTCCTCGTTTTCCTGCGTTTTCCTCGTTTTTTTTGGCTTCGAAGTTCTTTGAAGATACATGAATTTACTGTAGATTTTACTGTACTTACTTTGATCTCAGTGGTCTCAGTATGAGTCTCAGTCCAAAAAAGTAGTGCCAAGTTCAAGCTTCGAAGGGCTCAGTTTCTCACATCCCACCTTTTCAGGGGACAGCGATGAAAGCCCAAACTGAGCTGAGGGAAGGCTTGCCACGCTGAGCTCGTGCATATGCACGACGTAAGCAAAACCTTTGTGTTTAAAGAGCGGCGATACACACATGCAATATCATGCAATCATATGATATCATATGCACCCCATGCATCTCTGCACATGTTTTACTCACACACACATATATTATATAATTATATATATATACAGACAGACATATATACAGACGTACTCAGGATATTTGCAACATGTTGCAACAAAATGCATCAAATGACATTGTACTGCTTAGACCGTCTAGCCGCTGAAATTGACCGCGGGGACCACTCTCCAGTCCCCCAGCTGGTCCGTGGTTCATTGGTCGACACAGCTGCCGACTAGCTGAATCGTTTAACGGTAGCTCCCGTAGAACCTCTTGTGTTAGCAGCTGTTAGCATGTTTGACTGCGGTCGGCTTTGAAGAGTTCTCATGCAGAAAACCACATTCTTCCATTTCGAACCTATTTGTTTGAAGCTTCATACCTCTGTACCTCAGTCAAAGATTGCCGGAGTATAGTCGCTAGCTCCTTCACGTGTCAAGCCCAGCCACGACGGCTATGTCGGGTTTGCAGTACAGTGAAGAATCTAGACTTTGTGACGTTTGTGACACGTATTCCTCGAGTATGTCACTGCCAGGAGTCAGAATGGGCGTGAGTTCATGGCGCTGGTGTTGAGTGCTTTAAAGTGCACGAGGATTCCGTTGTGCCAGCTCCGCACCCAGTTTCTGACCCATTCATGACAGAAAAGCCGGCCAGGCAGAGCGTTAAGCGATACTGATCGAACTGGTGCGAGTGATCTTTAAAAAAGTGCCAATTGTTGACTGTGGGGCACATCAGATCGAAATCATCAGAACGCATCTGCTTGCCGGGTCGCCCAGTAGGCTTGCAAGATGGCTCTTGCCAGACACTTCCATTTGCGGTTGTCGCTAAATCAGCACCGCCGCAGCCTTGACTCTTGATGCCAGTCAAGTCAAAAGACAACTATACATGAACTAATAACTAATACATGAACTAATGGCACACGACTCACAGTTATCTCCGAAGTATCAGCCTTTGCATTGCGTTTGTTTTGGTCCATTGCTGCAAGAGTCATTGGATTACGGGGAACCATTTTGTGTTGGCCCCAGAGCAATGAGCTTGTGCAGCCAAAAAGCAGACCGTGACATGCCCAGTGTCGCACATGGCGACGTCAGCAACACGTAGAAGATGGTAATCGAAATAGGATTCATTAGATTTTATTAGCAATATTTTTTCAATGTTGAAGAGGCTCATGTATTTACAGGGGCTAGCTGAAGTGCATGGGCCTTTTGAAGATTCAACATCCAAACTGGACAAGTGCCTCAATTTTTTCCGCAATTCGTTGGTAGGTTGAGATGCATATTGTGACATATTGTGACGAAAGCTTGCAGAGAAGTACTTTAGGATACTGGAGACGGAGGCTTCAACGATGATTTCTTGAAAGCCATGCACCTTTGGGGACCTGCCACTGATGCCACTGATGCCACTGATGCCACTGATGCCACTGATGCCACTGATGCCACTGGTGCTGGGTTGAGCGCAGGTTGTAGCGATCTTTTGGGACACAACGCGACGGAGATTTCTGCTTCCAAGGTGAGCGCCAAGCAGGGTACGATGTCTGTTTCAAGTGATGTAAGTAGGGATAAGCAGGGTATGCCCGACATGAATTTAGGGTTGTAGGGTTGAATTTTTCTTGCTGTGCTAATCATCCTAATCACCTGGCTCAGGTTGCAATCAGTTTGCGAACATATGTCAAGGGTTTTCTAAGGACCTGTTTCCTCAGGTCTTTCCAGTGACTGGCAGCGCAAAATGACCACGAACAAATTGCAAGATCCGCGCTGATGTGTCCATTTGGATTGATAGACTTGACATGGCCGACATGGCTGACATGGCTGACATGGCTGACATGGCTGCTTTAAAGCC
Source organism: Cladocopium goreaui (assembly GCA_947184155.2). Taxonomy (NCBI): domain Eukaryota; class Dinophyceae; order Suessiales; family Symbiodiniaceae; genus Cladocopium; species Cladocopium goreaui. Next base: position 171,409 of record CAMXCT020000201.1, on the reverse strand, counting down.
TGAATTTTAGGTGAATCCCTTTGTGCGACCTTGTGCGCCTCAGCATGACGATACGTACAGTTCCGCAGGCATTACTAATACTGTGAAACTTGACATTTGAATCGGAGTCCCAAGATGATCAGTGGGATGCACCGAAATGCCTGAAGCCTTTGTCGTATTAGAGCTGTGTGCCTGGTTGTGGCCTCTTTCTCGTGAGCCCTCAAGTACTAAAGCAGTCCGTGCCGTTCGCTTTCACTTGCAACTTTCTGAGAGCCATGCGCGAGCTCGTGCACGTCCAGGGCGGCCAGTGCGGAAATCAGATTGGTGCCAAGTTCTGGGAAGTCATTGCGGATGAACACGGCATTGACCCAACTGGAACATACCATGGAGACTCTGACCTGCAGCTCGAAACTTGGTAGCGGATGTTTGACGTGTGTTGAATGCTTTGAGCTCCAGATTCTTCGAGATGAGTATTAGTAGACATGGCAGATTGAATTCGAATGGAATCGACTAGACCCTACTGTATGATAGAGTATCTAATTTGTATCTTTAGAAGGATGTTAGAGCATTGTTTCCGCAGTTTTTCTATGTTTTTCTTCTACTTGTATATCCTTGATGTCTGTGATTTGCTTTCCTTGACTGCATTGCTGCAAGGAGCGCATCAACGTTTACTTCAACGAGGCAACAGGTGGCCGCTATGTGCCACGTGCTGTTCTGATGGACCTCGAGCCAGGTGCATTGACCACTGCAAAGCTGAAGCATGATTCAAGATGTTTTCAGTAAGTACATCTCAGCTGACGTAGGGCAATGACTTTCGGCAGCACACTCACACATGTCTGATGTAGGAATTGAATGGAATTGATGTCTCATTGGAGTAACATCTGCCAACATTCTTGGTAACCAAAACCCGAATAAGCTCTGAGGTTTTTGTGTTGCTGTCCTGATTGCTTCAGACCGACAGATGTTGTTGCAGGCACCATGGATAGCGTTCGTGCCGGACCTTTCGGCCAACTGTTCCGCCCGGACAACTTCGTGTTCGGGCAGACAGGTGCTGGAAATAATTGGGCGAAGGCCAGGTTTGCAGCATTTTGCATTGCTTCAAGTTGCTTTCATGGAACTCAGACGTTTTCAGGTTCTTGAAATCAAAGTGAAACAAAGTGAGTCAATGCGAACAAGAGTTGAAACCTGTCAGGGTCACTATACGGAAGGCGCTGAGTTGATTGACTCTGTGCTGGATGTGGTCCGAAAAGAAGCTGAGGGTTGTGATTGCTTACAGGGATTCCAACTTTGCCACTCTCTTGGCGGCGGCACTGGCGCTGGCATGGGAACATTGTTGATCTCCAAAGTGCGCGAAGAATATCCAGATCGCATCATGGAAACATTTTCCGTGATTCCATCTCCAAAGGTGTCCGACACAGTGGTGGAACCATACAATGCACTCTTCATTTGTTGAGCAAAACTTTTGGATTGCTTTCTGATTTTGCACTTGAAGACCTGAGGGATGCTTTGTCCCAAAAGAACGGATAGAGTATAGAGTATGATAGAGTACATAACAATCCTTCAAAGGAATTGCTTTAGCTTGATTCTATGTCATAAGTCATACTCAAGTCACCCGAGCAACGTGACGAAGGCAGTGTTGAGCTTCCACCAGCTGGTGGAGAACTCCGATGAGTCCTTCTTGTTGGACAACGAAGCTTTGTACGATATTTGTTTCCGCACGTTGAAACTGACTACCCCAACTTACGGTGACCTGAACCATTTGGTGTCTGCGGCAATGAGCGGTGTGACCTGCTGCTTGCGCTTCCCTGGACAGCTGAACTGCGACTTGCGCAAGATTGCAGTGAACTTGGTGCCGTTCCCACGTCTGCACTTCTTCATGACAGGCTTCGCACCATTGACTTCTCGCGGTTCGCAGCAGTATCGTGCACTGACAGTGCCAGAGTTGACGCAGCAGATGCTGAGTCGTTGAATACCTTGCTTTTTGTGTTGGTTTTCTTTGGTTTTCTTATCTTTAAAGGCCACTCTTCCTTTTTGCTCACTCACATATACAAAGGTATAATATGGTGTATAATGGTATATAATGGTATAATATTGTATATATATATACAAATACACATAGACTATATAGAGTTTTGGAATTTGAAAGGGTTTGGAAGGTGATTCATCCCCAAAGTACATTAGAAGGTTTAGATCAGCTTGGAAAAGATGTTGCATTTTCTCGAGGGTCCTTCGGACAGCAAGGATGTTTGATGCCAAGAACATGATGTGCGCAGCTGATCCTCGCCATGGCCGCTACTTGACTGCGGCAGCCCTCTTCCGTGGACGTATGTCGACCAAGGAAGTGGACGAACAGATGCTGAATGTTCAGAATAAGAACTCGTCTTACTTTGTTGAGTGGATCCCCAACAACATCAAGGCATCCGTGTGCGATATCCCGCCAAAGGGCTTGAAGATGGCCGTTGCCTTTGCAGGCAACTCTACTGCCATTCAAGAAATGTTCAAGAGGGTGGCGGAGTACTTCACTGCCATGTTCCGCCGCAAGGCCTTCTTGCATTGGTACACTGGTGAAGGTATGGATGAAATGGAGTTCACTGAAGCAGAGTCCAACATGAATGATTTGGTCTCTGAGTACCAGCAGTACCAGGATGCTACTGCTGAAGAAGAGGGTGAATTCGATGAGGAAGAGGGGGAATACGATGGATGAGCCAGACATAAAAATGTACTTGGCAAATTCCTCATGGGATAGCCCGTCTCGGCAATCCTGCAGCCGACCGAGCAAGAAAAAGTATGATTCTGTCCATGAGCCCATGAGCTGTGTTGGTGCCATTGGTTGTCGGCCGTGAATTGCCAAGCATCAAAGTGACAATTATACATGTGTCACCCTCAACTAGAATTTCCTCTGGTGTCCCAGATCAGGGTGTAAATGCAGGCAATGGTTTCAGAGGTTCTTTTTTTTCTCAGCTAGACTTGGTGGAGTTGAAGAAGTGAAACGACCTTTGCACCTTAGTTTGGATCTTGGCATCTTTCTCGTGAGCCCTCAAGTACTAAAGCAGTCCGTGCCGTTCGCTTTCACTTGCAACTTTCTGAGAGCCATGCGCGAGCTCGTGCACGTCCAGGGCGGCCAGTGCGGAAATCAGATTGGTGCCAAGTTTTGGGAAGTCATTGCGGATGAACACGGCATTGACCCAACTGGAACATACCATGGAGACTCTGACCTGCAGCTCGAAACTTGGTAGCGGATGTTTGACGTGTGTTGAATGCTTTGAGCTCTAGATTCTTCGAGATGAGTATTAGTAGACATGGCAGATTGAATTCGAATGGAATTGACTAGACCCTAAGATAGAGTATCTAATTTGTGTCTTAGAAGGATGTTAGAGCATTGTTTCTGCAGTTTTTCTATGTTTTTCTTCTACGTGTATATCCTTGATGTCTGTGATTTGCTTTCCTTGACTGCATTGCTGCAAGGAGCGCGTCAACGTTTACTTCAACGAGGCAACAGGTGGCCGCTATGTGCCACGTGCTGTTCTGATGGACCTCGAGCCAGGTGCATTGACCACTGCAAAGCTGAAGCATGATTCAAGATGTTTTCAGTAAGTACATCTCAGCTGACGTAGGGCAATGACTTTCAGCAGCACACTCACACATGTCGGATGTAGGAACTTAATGGAATTGATGTCTCATTGGAGTAACATCTGCCAACATTCTTGGTAACCAAAACCCGAATAAGCTCTGAGGTTTTTGTGTTGCTGTCTTGATTGCTTCAGACCGACAGATGTTGTTACAGGCACCATGGATAGCGTTCGTGCCGGACCTTTCGGCCAACTGTTCCGCCCGGACAACTTCGTGTTCGGGCAGACAGGTGCTGGAAACAATTGGGCGAAGGCCAGGTTTGCAGCATTTTTGCATTGCTTCAAGTTGCTTTCATGGAACTCAGACGTTTTCAGGTTCTTGAAATCAAAGTGAAACAAAGTGAGTCAATGCGAACAAGAGTTGAAACCTGTCAGGGTCACTATACGGAAGGCGCTGAGTTGATTGACTCTGTGCTGGATGTGGTCCGAAAAGAAGCTGAGGGTTGTGATTGCTTACAGGGATTCCAACTTTGCCACTCTCTTGGCGGCGGCACTGGCGCTGGCATGGGAACATTGTTGATCTCCAAAGTGCGCGAAGAATATCCAGATCGCATCATGGAAACATTTTCCGTGATTCCATCTCCAAAGGTGTCCGACACAGTGGTGGAACCATACAATGCACTCTTCATTTGTTGAGCAAAACTTTTGGATTGCTTTCTGATTTTGCACATGAAGATCTGAGGGATGCTTTGTCCCAAAAGAACGGATAGAGTATGATAGAGTACATAACAATCCTTCAAAGGAATTGCTTTAGCTTGATTCTATGTCATAAGTCATACTCAAGTCACCCGAGCAACGTGACGAAGGCAGTGTTGAGCTTCCACCAGCTGGTGGAGAACTCCGATGAGTCCTTCTTGTTGGACAACGAAGCTTTGTACGATATTTGTTTCCGCACGTTGAAACTGACTACCCCAACTTACGGTGACCTGAACCATTTGGTGTCTGCGGCAATGAGCGGTGTGACCTGCTGCTTGCGCTTCCCTGGACAGCTGAACTGCGACTTGCGCAAGATTGCAGTGAACTTGGTGCCGTTCCCACGTCTGCACTTCTTCATGACAGGCTTCGCACCATTGACTTCTCGCGGTTCGCAGCAGTATCGTGCACTGACAGTGCCAGAGTTGACGCAGCAGATGCTGAGTCGTTGAATACCTTGCTTTTTGTGTTGGTTTTCTTTGGTTTTCTTATCTTTAAAGGCCACTCTTCCTTTTTGCTCACTCACATACATACGTAGGTATTTATGTATGTATATACATAATATATATATATATATACACATACACATAGACTAGGTAGAGTTTTCGAGATTGAAAGGGTTTGGAAGGTGATTCATCCCCAAAGTACATGAGAAGGTTTAGATCAGATCAGCTTGGAAAAGATGTTGCATTTTCTCGAGGGTCCTTCGGAAAGCAAGGATGTTTGATGCCAAGAACATGATGTGCGCAGCTGATCCTCGCCATGGCCGCTACTTGACTGCGGCAGCCCTCTTCCGTGGACGTATGTCGACCAAGGAAGTGGACGAACAGATGCTGAATGTTCAGAATAAGAACTCGTCTTACTTTGTTGAGTGGATCCCCAACAACATCAAGGCATCCGTGTGCGATATCCCGCCAAAGGGCTTGAAGATGGCCGTTGCCTTTGCAGGCAACTCTACTGCCATTCAAGAAATGTTCAAGAGGGTGGCGGAGTACTTCACTGCCATGTTCCGCCGCAAGGCCTTCTTGCATTGGTACACTGGTGAAGGTATGGATGAAATGGAGTTCACTGAAGCAGAGTCCAACATGAATGATTTGGTCTCTGAGTACCAGCAGTACCAGGATGCTACTGCTGAAGAAGAGGGTGAATTCGATGAGGAAGAGGGGGAATACGATGGATGAGCCAGGATAAAAAATGTACTTGGCAGATTCCTCATGGGATAGCCCGTCTCGGCAATCCTGCAGCCGACCGAGCAAGAAAAAGTATGATTCTGTCCATGAGCCCATGAGCTGTGTTGGTGCCATTGGTTGTCGGCCGTGAATTGCCAAGCATCAAAGTGACAATTATACATGTGTCACCCTCAACTAGAATTTCCTCTGGTGTCCCAGATCAGGGTGTAAATGCAGGCAATGGTTTCAGAGGTTCTTTTTTTTCTCAGCTAGACTTGGTGGAGTTGAAGAAGTGAAACGACCTTTGCACCTTAGTTTGGATCTTGGCATCTTTCTCGTGAGCCCTCAAGTACTAAAGCAGTCCGTGCCGTTCGCTTTCACTTGCAACTTTCTGAGAGCCATGCGCGAGCTCGTGCACGTCCAGGGCGGCCAGTGCGGAAATCAGATTGGTGCCAAGTTCTGGGAAGTCATTGCGGATGAACACGGCATTGACCCAACTGGAACATACCATGGAGACTCTGACCTGCAGCTCGAAACTTGGTAGCGGATGTTTGACGTGTGTTGAATGCTTTGAGCTCTAGATTCTTCGAGATGAGTATTAGTAGACATGGCAGATTGAATTCGAATGGAATCGACTAGACCCTACTGTAAGATAGAGTATCTAATTTGTATCTTTAGAAGGATGTTAGAGCATTGTTTCCGCAGTTTTTCTATGTTTTTCTTCTACTTGTATATCCTTGATGTCTGTGATTTGCTTTCCTTGACTGCTGCAAGGAGCGCATCAACGTTTACTTCAACGAGGCAACAGGTGGCCGCTATGTGCCACGTGCTGTTCTGATGGACCTCGAGCCAGGTGCATTGACCACTGCAAAGCTGAAGCATGATTCAAGATGTTTTCAGCAAGTACATCTCAGCTGACGTAGGGCAATGACTTTCGGCAGCACACTCACACATGTCTGATGTAGGAATTGAATGGAATTGATGTCTCATTGGAGTAACATCTGCCAACATTCTTGGTAACCAAAACCCGAATAAGCTCTGAGGTTTTTGTGTTGCTGTCCGCTGTCCTGATTGCTTCAGACCGACAGATGTTGTTGCAGGCACCATGGATAGCGTTCGTGCCGGACCTTTCGGCCAACTGTTCCGCCCGGACAACTTCGTGTTCGGGCAGACAGGTGCTGGAAATAATTGGGCGAAGGCCAGGTTTGCAGCATTTTGCATTGCTTCAAGTTGCTTTCATGGAACTCAGACGTTTTCAGGTTCTTGAAATCAAAGTGAAACAAAGTGAGTCAATGCGAACACGAGTTGAAACCTGTCAGGGTCACTATACGGAAGGCGCTGAGTTGATTGACTCTGTGCTGGATGTGGTCCGAAAAGAAGCTGAGGGTTGTGATTGCTTACAGGGATTCCAACTTTGCCACTCTCTTGGCGGCGGCACTGGCGCTGGCATGGGAACATTGTTGATCTCCAAAGTGCGCGAAGAATATCCAGATCGCATCATGGAAACATTTTCCGTGATTCCATCTCCAAAGGTGTCCGACACAGTGGTGGAACCATACAATGCACTCTTCATTTGTTGAGCAAAACTTTTGGATTGCTTTCTGATTTTGCACTTGAAGATCTGAGGGATGCTTTGTCCCAAAAGAACGGATAGAGTATAGAGTATGATAGAGTACATAACAATCCTTCAAAGGAATTGCTTTAGCTTGATTCTATGTCATAAGTCATACTCAAGTCACCCGAGCAACGTGACGAAGGCAGTGTTGAGCTTCCACCAGCTGGTGGAGAACTCCGATGAGTCCTTCTTGTTGGACAACGAAGCTTTGTACGATATTTGTTTCCGCACGTTGAAACTGACTACCCCAACTTACGGTGACCTGAACCATTTGGTGTCTGCGGCAATGAGCGGTGTGACCTGCTGCTTGCGCTTCCCTGGACAGCTGAACTGCGACTTGCGCAAGATTGCAGTGAACTTGGTGCCGTTCCCGCGTCTGCACTTCTTCATGACAGGCTTCGCACCATTGACTTCTCGCGGTTCGCAGCAGTATCGTGCACTGACAGTGCCAGAGTTGACGCAGCAGATGCTGAGTCGTTGAATACCTTGCTTTTTGTGTCGGTTTTCTTTGGTTTTCTTATCTTTAAAGGCCACTCTTCCTTTTTGCTCACTCACATACATACGTAGGTATTTATGTATGTATATACATATATATATATATACACAGATACACATAGACTAGGTAGAGTTTTCGAGATTGAAAGGGTTTGGAAGGTGATTCATCCCCAAAGTACATGAGAAGGTTTAGATCAGCTTGGAAAAGATGTTGCATTTTCTCAAGGGTCCTTCGGAAAGCAAGGATGTTTGATGCCAAGAACATGATGTGCGCAGCTGATCCTCGCCATGGCCGCTACTTGACTGCGGCAGCCCTCTTCCGTGGACGTATGTCGACCAAGGAAGTGGACGAACAGATGCTGAATGTTCAGAATAAGAACTCGTCTTACTTTGTTGAGTGGATCCCCAACAACATCAAGGCATCCGTGTGCGATATCCCGCCAAAGGGCTTGAAGATGGCCGTTGCCTTTGCAGGCAACTCTACTGCCATTCAAGAAATGTTCAAGAGGGTGGCGGAGTACTTCACTGCCATGTTCCGCCGCAAGGCCTTCTTGCATTGGTACACTGGTGAAGGTATGGATGAAATGGAGTTCACTGAAGCAGAATCCAACATGAATGATTTGGTCTCTGAGTACCAGCAGTACCAGGATGCTACTGCTGAAGAAGAGGGTGAATTCGATGAGGAAGAGGGGGAATACGATGGATGAGCCAGACATAAAAAATGTACTTGGCAGATTCCTCATGGGATAGCCCGTCTCGGCAATCCTGCAGCCGACCGAGCAAGAAAAAGTATGATTCTGTCCATGAGCCCATGAGCTGTGTTGGTGCCATTGGTTGTCGGCCGTGAATTGCCAAGCATCAAAGTGACAATTATACATGTGTCACCCTCAACTAGAATTTCCTCTGGTGTCCCAGATCAGGGTGTAAATGCAGGCAATGGTTTCAGAGGTTCTTTTTTTTCTCAGCTAGACTTGGTGGAGTTGAAGAAGTGAAACGACCTTTGCACCTTAGTTTGGATCTTGGCATCTTTCTCGTGAGCCCTCAAGTACTAAAGCAGTCCGTGCCGTTCGCTTTCACTTGCAACTTTCTGAGAGCCATGCGCGAGCTCGTGCACGTCCAGGGCGGCCAGTGCGGAAATCAGATTGGTGCCAAGTTCTGGGAAGTCATTGCGGATGAACACGGCATTGACCCAACTGGAACATACCATGGAGACTCTGACCTGCAGCTCGAAACTTGGTAGCGGATGTTTGACGTGTGTTGAATGCTTTGAGCTCTAGATTCTTCGAGATGAGTATTAGTAGACATGGCAGATTGAATTCGAATGGAATTAACTAGACCCTAAGATAGAGTATCTAATTTGTATCTTAGAAGGATGTTAGAGCATTGGTTGCGCTTTCCCTGCTCGGGTTGTAGGCAGGATTCGCAAGCCTTGCAGCCACGGATGGCATTTCAAACAGAAGCATTCATCGGCTGCTTCCTGTGCCCGTAGATGGTGCCAGCTCATGGGTGAGCATGGTCTGCTCTACATACCGGTACATGCTAAGAGCCGAAGAAAGAAGAGAGAGAGCAAAGAAAAAAAGAAACCGATCTCAGTTCGCAGCCCGTCAGCAAGTTCCCTCCTCTGCTCCTTCACCTTTTCGTGTGATGCGTGGCGGTGGAAGTGATGGGAATGCACTCCTTTCAGGTTTACAACAGTTGCTGAGCCAACATGCAAAAGACACCAAGAAGCCCAAGGTCCATGCTGAGGACAACACACGTTTGCTCAACGACTTGAAGAAGTTAGTTCACCATCCTCCAGACAACCTCATGGAGGCATTGCAGAAGATTGTGACGAAACATTCCCAGACAGCTACAAGTTCCAGATCTGAGGCCAGCAGATGGCGTTGTCCAAAACCAAAGCCTCCAGATCATGATGCTAGACTAGTGCCACAGGCCAAGAACAGATGGAATACCGGCTCATGGATTGAAGTTCGTTGGAAGCTCCGCCGTGCTGATTGGGAAGACGGTGGACAAACCTTCACCTTCATCGATGATATTGCGGCACTTTCATCCTTCTTGGACAGCGATCCTACAGCAAGAGCTTTATTCCATTGCACCAATCCAGACGATGTTGAAGAAGCGGTCCAACTACTTCTTGGCCAGCCAGGCCACAAGGTCACCATCGTGCTGGATGGCAAGGAAATCCCTGAGAGCATTTTGGATGAGGATGGGGTTTGGACTCACAACAGATGTCCTGGCACCATCTCAGGCAAGCTCACCACACGTCAGATCAGATGCCGTTTGACGCAGGAGAGTCCATGCCTCAAGGAAGTGCAAACTGTCAAGATCAACAAGCCGCAAAGCGACAAGAAAGACAGCTCATGGGTGTTGAGATTCAATGCCGACTGGTATACCACTGCAACAGAGGAAGCTTGGGAAAGCATCATCCAAAAGCCAGGCAGCCAAATCCGACAATGGATTGCTGAGCTGAACCATGACTTTGTTGCAGCGCTGGGGCCCACTTGGAAATGTGAACTGCACCCTGACCATAGAGTGCAGGGATACATCCGAGTATACAACCATGACATTGCGCAAAGAATTTGCAAGCTTAGTGGAGCACAAGCAGATGATATGCGATTCTTCATCTGCCCGGTGATCAAAGAAGAGTTCAAGGACCTGCCCCAACATGTGGCATGGCAAACGTGGAAAGAAGACGAAGAATGGGAGGACTATGTGGCAAGAGTTGCATTGAATATGCCACACGGTCTCATTCGTGGTAGACATCAGCTTGGACATCGTGTCAATGAGGCCCCTGTTGACAAGAAAGGGCCCACTGCATGGGTCCTGCAGAACGTTCCGTTCAAAATTACACCGCAGGAAGTCATTGACATCCTGAAGGGCGTGGGCTTTACCGACCCAGAAATCGTCAACGCTACGCCCAGGAAAGGAAAAAAGCTATGGACCTTCAGAGCCACTCGAAACGACCATGAGGGCCTGGTGCAAAGCCGCATCACCTGGGACGAACAAGAAGATTCTTTGGATATTGTTGCCATCAAGCAAGCCATGAAACGTGGTTACTGCCAAGAACCCCAGAAGCTCAACAAAGAACGCAGAATTGACTACCAACCGCGGCAGCAGCCGATCTACTCAGAACTAAAACCAAAAGAAGCAAAGAGAAAACAACCAGGCAAAGCCGAAACCCAACCAAAGCCCACAAAAGGCCAGAAAACGGTTGGAAAAGAAACTCAAGAACAACCAGCGGCTCCAGTCAACAACACCAACCAGAACGCTGCGGACAACAGGGGACGCAGCCGCAGTCGAGAAAAGCCAAAGCAAGCGACACAGCAACCACAACCAATGGATACAACTTCCGCCACTGACTTGAAAGGACAGGTTGTCCCTAATGCAGGCCAAGGCAACTGTTTTTACCATGCTGTGGAACAAGCTCTGAACAGTGACATGGGCATCAATGACCGCAAAAGAAGTCATCGCCAAATCCGTGCTTGGCTAGTTTCCTACATCAGCAACAAAAGAGACATTGTTGAACCAGGTTGGGATGGCAAGAACGCCAAGGGCCAGGCTGATCTATCTTCCTTTGATGAATACCTCCAAGAAGCCCAACAGATCGGCACATGGAGTACGACATTGGAAGTCAAAGCAGCAGCGCTCGGTCTCAAAAAGCGGATCTATGTAGAGGATGAAGGACAGGTCAATCTTTTCAACGAGGCTGGCACGGATGGATATTTGGCTATCAAATACACCCATGAAAGCCATCACTTTGAATGGATCAAGGACACTGATGAGCAGCAACTACTCCAGATATCTAGGCTCCGGGTCAAAGACAGAGAATACAGAGCTGGCGCAAAATCTTGTGCCACACCAGTTCTCTCCGATTTTGGATCTGGTGGCCACACACCATCAATCCGACTCAGTGGCTTTGCAAGTGATCGCACTTCAGGTTACAAATCTCCACCTACAACGTTGAGATCAACGGGTAGCAAGCGAGAACGTGAACCCTCACCATCAAGTCATGAACCCCCTCCAAATGGTAGTTACCAATGGGTTTGTGACGCGTGCAAACGCACCATTGTTGGCAAGAGCATTAGGCATCTCTCTTCACTTCGGGATGCACACCGACGACAACAGCACCCAAAGATATGCCGGAAGAGATTTCACACCATCCGGAATATCTACACAGCAGTGCTGCCCATCACCAAGCCTACGCCTCAATTCGAATGGCAATGTGCCTTGTGTGACAAGGGCCTACAACAACTCCCACCAGGAGCTAGAAGATTGAGCATCCGCACTCATCTGAAGAGCTGCGCCTATGCTCCTGCCCGAGCTACGGTCAAAAGCAATATGACCGAACTCCTGAGGAAAGCTGGTGCGCCCATTGCGGTCCACATGAATGGAGGGGGCCGGCATCACATGTTGAAATCGCAACTACGACTCAAGGCGTTGAATATGAAATACAAACAACAAGGCCATGACATTGGCTGCATTGCTATGTTTTCGAAGTCGCGTAATCAATTTGTGTGCCGAGCTTGTTGGAATTGGTGGCCTAGCCTAGGCAAGGTTGAAAAGCACATCATGAAACATGCTTGTTTGGGCAGACCACGTCAGTTGCTTCATTTGCAGACCACCCTCGCCAAGAGATGGAGAGATGAGACGCTTTCCAACAAACGGAAATTGGCGCAGGCGCTCCGTTTCAGCAATGAAGACAAACACCTGCTCAAAAAACATGCCAAGGCCCCCAAAGGCAACAAACTTTTGATGAGGGGCAAGCAGAACCCGGCAAAGGCCTGGAAAAGAGACTTGACCCGCGAAGGGATTGAGCCCAACCCAGGTCCAGTCAGTCGGCTGCAATGTGCTACATGGAATGCGCAGGGCAGAGACAATTGCTATAGACTCCTCGACAGCTTGCCAAGAAAGTTTGATGTTGTCCACCTGCAGGAAGTGAACATGGATGACTTCATGGTGCAACAGTTCGCCAAGTATGCTTACAGCAAAGGCTACCGATGCTGGTACACACTGGCCACTAGCAAGACGGACGCCTTGCACAGAGAACATATCAGAGGTGGAATTATCACTTTGGTTAAAGCCACACTGCGTGCCTCGCTGTATCAGATCCATTCTTCAGAAGAAGGCCACTTTCTAGCAGTTAACATTCATTCCAACATCTTTGTGAATGTCTACCAGACTCATGGAGGACTGCCACAAGGCCTCCGTGAAAGCTTGCAGGAATTGATCTGTAGCCTGCCTTTCAGATGGCAGACTATCCTTGCGGGAGATTGGAACCAAACCCCTGAAGAGGCCAGATATGACCGAAGTTTTGACCTACAACTTCACTGTGTTCTTCAGGCGGATGACCATACTCCAGTGCCAAGTCGTTGGAAAGGGTCTCGTTGCATTGATTGGATTTTGTGCTCCAAAGATCTATACATTGCTACACGTCAATATGACGATCTTGCTATTAGTGACCACAAGATTCTTTGCTATGATGTTGTAGCTGACTACTGCAAACACGACTGCAAACAGTTGGTCCCAACCAGAGTTTTAGTGCCTCAATGCGTGGATGCCGAGTGGAAGGCATTGCTCAAGCAAGCATGGGCAGCAGCTGCAGTGCCGCCTGCCACAGATACTGAAACTGAATGGGAAGCTTTCAACAAACTTGCTCAAGACTTCCATGTCGAAACCATGACACGGACTACAGGTTTCCATCGACAACGCAATTACAGAAACAAGGGTAGCATGCCTTCCGTTCAAGTTGCAACAGGTCAGGTGGTGAGACATTCCGGCACCTACCGAGGCCGCAAATTGGCAAACTGCTTGGGTCGCTGCTACGAACTACAGAGACAACACCAAAGAGGCCAGCTCAACGACGGTCTCCGCACCAAATGCCAAAGAACATGGCCCCTCGAAGAACTATGGCACCATGACATTGAAGTCAACATACATCGCCTGGAACAAGCTTTGTTGCACGAACACAACAGACAACGCACGCAGTCACTTCAGGCATGGAAACATAAGATGACTCAAGGTGGCAAATATGCTACATCTTGGCTGAAGCGGAACTTTACCCATACTCCAGTGAGCATCTACGTTGAGGACTTCGATGGCACAGTCAAATACACACGTGATCCCCAAGAAGCTATTGGAGAAGTTCAAAAACACTGGGAACAGGTATGGAACCGCAGATTGCCTGACATTGATGAAGCCATCAGACAATGGGAAAACTGGAATACCCCAGTTGCGCATGAACACCAGGATCTTGAGAGTATGCTGACGGGAGAAAAACTTTTTCAAGAAGCTCAACGACTTAAAGGATCCTCACCCGGCCCCTGCGGTTGGACCGGTGATGAACTAGCTAGTTGGCCAGTTGCAGCGTGGAATATTTACGCTACTTTGGTGCATCGTTGGATTGGTCGTAACCAATTTCCACAACTTTGGAAGCATTGTAGACAGGTACAAGTGCCTAAACCTGGAGCTGAAACTCATGGTGGTGCTTGGAAGCCTAAGGACTTGAGGCCTATCAGTGTGTTCAGTGGCTTGTGGAGGGTGCTCACCTCCACCATTGCCAGAGATGCATCCACACAGCAATGGGCGAACCAATACCTTCCTGAAGCCTGTCATGGAGGTCTGAAGCAAAAGGACGTGTTTACTGCAATTGCGTCACTTGACCATGCGCATACACACCTCAAATTGCCTTTGGTTAGCTTGGACTACTCCAAATGCTTTGATCGTGTACACCCAGAACTTGCAATCCGGGCTATGAATTCAGCGGGCCTTCCAACATCGCTTGCTGACATGCTGAGACACGTATGGTGTGACCAATATCGATGGTTGCAATATGGCAGCAGCACATCACTATCACCAGCTAGAACCGGCAGCAGTCTACCACAAGGAGATGGACTATGCCCAATGGCTCTCACGATTCTGCTGGCGTCGCCTGCCAAGGCTATGCAACATCAATTTGGAGCCACACCTTTCAAACAAACGATTTATCTGGATGACAGGAACTTTGTCGCATTGCCGGCATCTATCCCACGAATCTTACATGAATGGGACATGTGGTCCAGATATTTTGGATTACAAGAAAACCATGCCAAGATGAAAGTTGTTTGCCGCACCAAGGAACAACAGGACTCTTTGCTCTCCCGGGGCATTCCTCTACAGGCATTTGCAGATCAAGCTCGAGTTCTGGGGGTTGACTTCTGCCGCGATGCTGCCACGGCCCACAGAGAGACAGCTCAGCAAAGATTGGAATCTGCATATGCGATTGCCTCACGGATCACGGCACTCAAGAATGCAGACTTGAGGAAAATGTTATGGAGAACACGTGTGATCCCTATTGCTACATGGGGCCACCTTTTTCGCCCTCTCTCGAAACGTGACTGGAAACCACTGCACCGTATGTACAAAAAGATCTTCTATGTGCACAAATCCGGTTCAGTTTCGCTGCAACATCTACTTGTAGGGCACATGCATAATTGTGTCTTCATGTCAGGTATGAAAGTTTTGCAAGCTTGGATGAGGGTTTACACTTGGAGCCAATATACAGATTTGGCCCCTTTTTTGAAGAAACGAGGTTCATGGCCTTCCACTTTGTGCAGATTTTTGGAATCGCTTGGTTGGAGAGAACTCCAATGCCATGTTTGGACCCATGACCGAATGCAAGAAACTATACAGTGGGGTGGGGACTCAGCCACCACCAATGAGCGAATTCAACACCTTGTCCGCGAATCTTTTCGTCGAAAGCTCTTTTCAGAATTTCAGAACAGTGCCAGGCGTGATGCAGACATTCTGGCCCACTCTGAATATGATGAGACCTTGATCGCCTTGGCTCGTCAGCAGTTCAGTGAACATGGAAGTCATGCCAAAGCAATCATGATTGGCGCTTTTTGGAGCCATGCCAAGAAAGAAGTCCGCAAGCACTTTCACACAAACAAATGGTGCCCATTTTGTCATGAGAACATTGTTGCAGACCTTGATCATTTGATTTGGTTTTGCAGCCATTTTGTTTCAGGGAGACCTCCAATCCCTGACAACATTTTTCAGCGAAGACTTGGATGGCCAATCCGTGACAGGCCAGACTACAATCAAGATGTCATCACACATATGGCTGCAGTTCGTAGCCATATGGTCAAGCTTCCTTTTTAGATTGGCCCTTTGCGGGCCATACTAAGGTCTGCGAGTCTGAGGGCTTGAGATCTTTCAAGAAGGACAGTTGATTGACTCTGTGCTGGATGTGGTCCGAAAAGAAACTGAGGGTTGTGATTGCTTACAGGGATTCCAACTTTGCCACTCTCTTGGCGGCGGCACTGGTGCTGGCATGGGAACGCTGTTGATCTCCAAAGTGCGCGAGGAATATCCGGATCGCATCATGGAAACATTCTCCGTGATTCCATCTCCAAAGGTGTCCGACACAGTGGTGGAGCCCTACAATGCAGTCTTGAGCTTTCACCAGTTGGTGGAGAACTCCGATGAGTCCTTCTTGTTGGACAACGAAGCTTTGTATGATATTTGTTTCCGCACTTTGAAGCTGACTACCCCAACTTATGGTGATCTCAACCATTTGGTGTCTGCCGCAATGAGCGGTGTGACATGCTGCTTGCGTTTCCCTGGGCAGCTGAACTGCGACCTGCGAAAGATTGCAGTGAACTTGGTGCCGTTCCCACGTCTGCACTTCTTCATGACAGGCTTCGCACCATTGACTTCCCGCGGTTCGCAGCAGTATCGTGCCCTGACCGTTCCAGAGTTGACGCAGCAGATGTTCGATGCCAAGAACATGATGTGCGCAGCCGATCCTCGCCACGGCCGCTACTTGACAGCGGCAGCCCTGTTCCGCGGCCGCATGTCCACCAAGGAGGTTGACGAGCAAGCTCTATTCGGTGGAGGCCCCCAGTCTGATGACATGGCGAGAGCGGGCCGATCTTCGGTGCAGACTTCCACCCGAACCACGATGAGCAGTGTGGCTGCTCCTGAACATACACCTGGTGGCGGTGACCTCAATGTTTTCTGTTGCAAAGGGTCACCTGAGAACGAGATGAAAGATCATCATTTTTCTGCATGGAATTATGTCACTAGTTGCATTCAGTCGTGCTTTGATTGTTTTGCTGGTTGGCCTCGTTTGCTTTCTAGTGAGACTGTCCCAATTCAGAATCAATCTTCAATTGATATGCTTGCATGTGAGCCTGCCTCGTGTGATTGCACGGGCCTGGTTCCTCTCCAAGATGCTGACTCCTTTGATTTTGCAGTTGGCATGCCGATGAAAGTACAGCTCGCTGATCCTTTTGGTTTCCCCGAAGGAAATGTGGCGCCAGGAGTGAAAGATTCGGACCCAGATGTTGTGACCTCTGATCCGCTGGATGAATGTGATGTTGGTGCCTCCCAGTTGGATTTTGTTCCAGAGACGCAGTGCCACACACACACATGTGTAGATTCCTCCCTATGTGCAAAAGCCTTGAGATCCAGCTCTCATGTGATTTTTGCTGCCAGAAAGTCCGGCCCTGTCCGTGTGCCGGCTGCTAGGGGCACCACTCTTATGACACGTAGGTTTCCTTCCTTTTGGTTTCCTATTCGAAAGGGTGGTCCTCGCTTTTGCCAATTTGTGCCTCTTCCGGTAAAGTTGGACTATCCTAATCCTGTCTCCAACCTTTTGGGCGGCGGCAAGTCCAAGAAACGTCCTTCAGATACTGTTGATGATCCTTTGCTCGGTGCTTTGACAGAGTTGGTAAAGCAGTTTGAACCGGATGTTCTCTCCAAACCTGTTAAAAAGCAGCCTTCTAAGAACAAGCCTACTTTGCGTGAAGCTTTAACTCAAGTTTTGGCAAAGCCTTCCCCCGGTCGGAGTTTGCTAGACAAGTTGAAGTCCATCATTCGTGGAGCTGAGGGTGGCCACTACGCTGACGAAGGGCCCTCTCCCAAACCAAATCCCAAAGCAGTGCCGGAAACCAAGGGCACGGCTGAACAAAAGGGACAACAACAGCCCAAGAAATCCATTTTGAAGCAGCCCAAGCCTCCCGTCGAAGCTTTAACGGAGAAGGCTTCCAATGTGCAGGCCTTGTCAGATTGTCACTTGCGTAGTGCAGACTGGCCAAAGGCTACCATCATGCGAGCTCAACCTGTGTTGTCCAAGCTTCGTCGGGGTGAAGCTCCAGATGTTCGAGCAGTTGCGTGCATCATGTCAGAAAATGAAGCTGAGGAAGCGATTGCATACTGGCTTCAGCATAAACTGGGCGAAGGCACGACTTCGTCCCTTAGCATTGTTGTGGGGGACCGGTCTCCTACAGTTGTCGCATGGCAATGCCCTGAAAAGCAAGGTCTCTCTACCAGCTCTCAGTGGTTGAGTTTCGTGCAAAAGGAACGCACTGTGATGCGCACAGTCAAAGTTTTGCGTTTAGGTGCTGCTGAGGCTCCTCGCAATCCAGTTGTGCAGAAGCTCGATGGGGCAGTGCTTCCAACAAGGAGTAGTGACGTCCAGACCGTTCGTCTCACGGTTTTTGCCAAATACACTGCTGATAAGTTGACTAGCCAATATGCTGATTCTCTTTTGAAACAGATTTGGCCAGCATCAAAGTCGGCCAGACATTTTGCCAACTGGCGGGTTGAAAAGGACAAGAGTGGTGCAGTTTGTGCGTTGACCGCTTATGTTTCCGGCACTCCCGCTGTGGTCAATGGATTGCTTGCTAAATCTGGGACTTCTCCCTTGTTTGTCTCCAAGTTGGCCAAGCACAAAGTGATCGATGAGTCGTTGCACCCTTTCTGGATTCCTAGGGCTGAGGGTTGCTCGGACTATGAGTACTTGCAGCAAGCACGTGCCGAGCTCGAGAAGTTCAAGTGCACAACTGGTTTGATGCATCGCCTTGGCGGAGGTAAGGACCTGGGTTTCTTGCGTCCTACGGCTGAGGTCGATCCCTGCAAAATGCCACCCTTTTACTGGCACGCCTATGCTCCAGACTTTTGGCATGCCGATGATTTGGTTGCTTTCCTTGATCCACTGGATGGGAGCAGGTTCAAGTCCTGGGTCAAGCTGGCAAGGCTTGGCGTTTTCGTGCCAATGTCCGCCCAAGCAAAGATACATCGTTTGTCTACGATTTGCTCCCTGATGGAATGCTCAAAATCGTGCCACAGCCTCACAAGGCCGCTGCTCCCTTGGCCACAGGCAAAGCTCTTGGTCGACCTCGTGCTCCTTGGACAGTACCGCCTTTGGAAGTTGAAGGCGAAACTAGAGTCATGGAAGTTGACGGTGGCAAGAGCAGTGCCGAGAGCAAGCAAGAAAATGGAGCCAAACCTGTGCCCAATCCCAAAAGGCAAAAGGTCCCAAAGGTCAGTCTTGACTTTGGTCAAGGCGCTTGCTTCGAAGATGTCAGCTCACCCCTTCACGGTTGGACACTTGTTGAGGCAGGAGGAGCTGGAGCCTGCGGCTATCGTTCTTTGATTGCTGCCAGCATTTTTGATTCCAAAGCGGATGCCAAGCTGAACAAAGAGGATGTTTTCAAGCAGGCTGCTAGCTTGAGAGTGGCCACAGCTCAGCACTTCCGCAAATGCGAGGGTCGCTTTCGACCATCCTGGTCCATCGATCCTTCAAATCTCGATCATTCCGGAGAATCCTGGGAGGAGTACGTTGCTAAGGTTGAAGATGAGTCCTTTTACATGGATGAACTTCAACTCAAGAGTGCCGCTGAGAAGCTCAAAAAGCAAGTCACTGTTATCTACTTGGATACAGCTGGTTCTTGGGCACGACGGGTTTTCAATCCCCGCGCTGAGGGTCAACCTTTGGTGATGCTCCTCAAGGACGAACATTACAGGGTTGTGAAGCCGTCCAACATTGGTTTCCCTCCTGAATGGAACAAGAGTGCTGGTGGCACTTTCCCTCGCATCGGTGGAGGAGGCAAAGCTGCTAGCGTGAAGTCTAAGGGATCCGTGCGAACGTGGTCCACTTTCAAGATTGGCCTCAAAGCCCAAAGTCGTGGAGGTAGCCGTGGTCTTCCATCCATTTCGGCTAAGTCTTGCAGTACTTTCAAGGTCAATGTGACGTCCGCTTGTTCAGGGCGCAGCAATCGACGCAGCCAGTTCTCATCACAGCCTCCGGTACAGTCCTCCAAACCGGACACCCTGGGGCGGGTGCGAGACAACACAGCCGCATTTTCTCCCAATGATGATTGGTCAAAGGATGCCGTTTTTCAGTGTCCCTGTGGATGGAAATTGGATCCCGTCCCTGATGTGATTCCAAAAAAGCTTAAGTCGCAAAGGATTCATGCTTTCGTTTTGCATTGGCAAGAGTGCCAACCAGGAAAACCTTTGCCGGTTTTAAGTGCTAAACAGCGACAGCAGAAGATTCAAGACATGGCCAACAAAGCTTCACTGGTCAGAGCCCGCAACGCCTGGTCCGCTTGGTGCAGCTTGCGCTCTACGTTGCCGCCAAATGTTTTTGCTAATCTTCATGTCCTTGAAGAGACCCCAATCAACATTGAGAACAGAAAGCTGAGGGAGCCCCTTTTGAGAGCTTGCACTCGATGTGATGGTGTTTACACGTTGGCAGCTTGCCGCCATTTGACTTGTCCTGCCACTCCAGCTCATTTGAAGATCTCCTGCAAAGAGCTGGAAGCTACTGTGAGAGAATGCGAAGGTCGCCGCACTGCTCGTGCTGCAGCTCTGACTACTGACTCAGATCCAAGAAAGTCTTCCCGAAAGTCGGGGGTTTTGTCCAAGGCTTGAGATGCGAAGCGCAAGGCTGACATTTTGCACAAAGGGGTGCAGATGAGCCATGTTCGACGTGCTTGACTAGTTTTTCCTTGGACCCATGCCTGCAGAGTTGGCGAGGCTCAGAATCCTGGGCCTCCTCGGTTTTCTCGTTCGTCCAAGCGGACTTCTGTTTCCATTCTTTTGGCTAACATGCAGGGTTTGGCTGGTGCCAAATCTACTGGAAAATGGCAAACTTTGTCTGACCGTGGTAACATTTTGCAAGCTGACCTGGTGGCGATCTCTGAAACTCATCATGCTCAGCGTCAAGCAGATCGTTTTGCACGTGCTGCGGCAGGTGCCGGTTGGCCAGGTTATTTTTGCAACCCAGGCACTGGCCGGGCTTTGGGGACTGCTATTCTTGGGCCCAAGGTTTTGCGTGAAGATCCTTTCGACTGGCCTGACTGTTTGCGTGGTCGTATTTCTTCTTCCGTCCTGCCTTGTGGTACTATGGATATTTTGGTCATTTCCGTATATTTGCCTGTTGGCACTGGTGCGGCTCTCCAGCAACGAGAACAATGCATTTCTGCTATCGCAAATCGTATTGCTTTGGCTGACCTTCCTTGTTTAGTGGCTGGTGATTGGAATTGCTCTCCTCATTCTCCTGAGTTGGCTCCGCTGTCTTCTATGTGTTCCTACGCGCAGGAGTTGGTTGGGGTCGAGTACAAGTCTACAAAGGATCATTGTATTGACTTCTGTTTGGTGAAAAATTTGACCGTCCAACTGGTGGCTGTTGATTTACTCATTTCAGATCATCGTGCAGTTTTTGTGCAGTGTCACTTGCCATCTAATCTGCAATATGATGCTTTGCGTCGTTTTCCTAACCTTACTACGGATGCTGGGGCTTGGCAAACGGCTTGGGAAACTACTTGGCCGTCTTGGGTCGCCTCGTGGGCCGAGGCTAAGCAGAACAATGATGTCGAGACTATGTGGCGTGTCTGGTCATCGGCTCTCGAACTTGCTGGTGGTATTCAGTCCCCCCAGCGACATTTTGGTACAGTGGTTGAAAAGATTCGCCTTGTCTGGAAAGGACCAACAGGTTCGCGCATGAATTGTCGTCAGCGTCGTCTTCACCGTGTTTGGCGTCGGGCTCATGAACAGATTCTGCAATTGGACAAAGGCAATTTCAATCCTCAATCCTTTGAGCGGTTGCTTCGGGATGTGCGCAGGCTTGAGCAAATTGGTCTTTTGGAATTTTCTGGTTCCTCTAGCACTTCGGATTTGCATGACATTGAACGAGAGCTCACCCGGGCTATTTCTGCAGCTAACAAAAGAATTGTCGAGGACCGCTACGCACAGTGGGTCTCTCAAGCTAAAGCTCCCGGTATGGCTAAGTTGTTTGATTGTATTGGTGGAAAGGTTCGTCCTGGTCTGCAAGCTGTTCTGGATTCCAATGGCTCTCCCACAGCTGATCCTTCCACTTTGCAAAAGCATGCGCAAGATCAATGGAATCGAAAGATTCACCCTGCTTTGGAGCCTGAGCGTCGGGCTGCATACTTGAACCGTGTTTTGCCTTTCATTTCTATGGTGCATGTCGAGACCTCGGTTGGTGATCCTTTTTCCGTGGAGGAATTTTGCAATGCTGTTCGTGGCTGCCAGGGTACGGCGCCTGGGCCGACGCAATGGTCTGCTGAAGTTCTTTTAACTGTTCCTCGGGAAGCCTTGTCTCTTTTGGTGCAGTTGATGCAGGTTATTTGCCACACTGGCAAGTGGCCCTCTGCCCTGCGCTTTCAAGAAGTCACTATGATTCCAAAGCGGCCTGGTTCTGGTGATCTTCGCCCCATCTCCGTAACAAGCATCATTACCCGTGCCTTCGAGAAGATGGTGCTCGAACGATACAAGTCATGGGTGGTTCAGGTGCAACCTACTGATGTTGTCGATACTTTGCTGGCAGTTGAAGTCCTTGTGGCTGATGCACAATTGCATGGGACTTCGCGCATTTTCCGGCAGAGTGATCTCAGCAATTGCTTCACTCGTTTGGATGTGGACATTTGCAAACAGTTGGCTATTGCTTTTGGCATGCGGCCTGCACACGCCGCTATGTTGTTTGAAATCAATCGTCGTCGGCCTGCCATTGTCCGCGCTGGTGCAGCTGTGGGCGAGTGGCAGTTTCCAGACAGAGGCATGGCCCAGGGTGACCCCATTAGCCCTTTGGCTGCTGCTTTAGTTGCAGGGGCTCATGCTCGTTGTCTGCGAGCTTGCGTTCCCGGCATTGAATTCCACACTTATGTCGATGACCGTACATTGTCCTGCACTTGTCCTCGTCAGGCGCGAGATGCTATCACTCTTTTGAATGAGTTGGACGATTTGAGTGGTCAAGCCGAAGATCCTGCTAAGGAAGAGTTTGCTGGCATTAACCTTCAGGATGATTGGGATACTGTTTGCCCTCGCGTCAACAAAGATTTTCTGGATCTCTTAGGCATCCGCGTGCATTTTTCCGATGGTTCTTTTGGCATTGCTCCCAAAGCTCATGCTCGTTGGACTGAACTGGAAGCACGTTTGAAGCGTCTTCAGACGTTATCGGGGGGCATGCGTTTGAGTCGGGACCAAATCGGCATCGCTGTCAAGGCAACTTTGGGGCTTCTGCAATGGGATGCTGCTTGGCTGGTGGATGTGCCAACTGGCTTGCGCAAAATGACTACCTTAATTGAAAATGTTTTGCAGGGTCGCAGACGACATGCTGCTTGGCGGCATCGTGGCGCTGCATGGTTGGTGCAGCAGCGTGGTTGGCAACTCGATCCTCAGGCAATCATTTGGTGGTCGCAGTTTTTTCTAGCCAGGAAGGCTCGTTTCTCTTCCTGGCGTGCCGCACTGGAGCGAGCTTGGCAGAGCAGCGATGGTTTTATGGGTCGTTTCTGTTCAAGACTGCGAACTACTTACATTTCACTTGGTTTGGGTATCACTTCTTCTCCCTTCATTTTTGATCACCCAGCTGGTTTGTGTGACATCGGTTTGGTGAGCAATGCGACTTTGGGACACATTTTGCGCCAAGGTTGGCGTGCTGCTGTCATGAAACAATGCGCCAACAACACTCGCCGTCATGTTTGTGTGGACATTCCGTCCATTGACGTGGCCCCTTTGCATTCCTTTCTGAATGAAAAACACGATGATAACCCTGCTTTGAGTTGGAGGTGTGTCACGGCTGCTGAGCCAAATTTGGAGCGGCTCGCCCATGTCATCAACGTGGAGAAGGGGTGCAGTTTCTGCCCTGGGAATCCGGTTGCTACGACTTTTCATCATATGTGGGAGTGTGTGCAGACCGCTTCTTTGAGGTCGAGTTTCGGACTAGATTTTTCAGTCTTGACTGCTGGTTTGGAGCCACAAGCTGCTAGTGCTTGGCTGCAAAATGCTTGGGCTGTTGTTTCGCACCCTCCTCGGTCCTTTGCTTGGACTATGGACACTGTATGGGAGTGGGTCTCCGATTTGCAGAACGTTCTTTCACTTTATCCCCCAGAAAGTCATCATGGTGAATTTCTTTTTGCTACCGATGGTAGTGCGGCTGATCCTGCAGACCCGGACTGTCGTCAGGCAGCGTGTGCAATTGCTTGGATCTCCGGCTCAGCTGTGCGGACATGGCATCGCACACTCGGTGCTATTGAAAGTTCCGTCAACGCAGCGGAACTGGTTGCAGGAGTCGTGGTTGGTTCAGAACCTGGGACAGAACATCCAGTTTTGTTACCTATCGATGGATTTTGGAGCCAATGTCTGAAACGATGTTCGTTAGGGCTCCTTCCTCATGACTCTGACTTTTGAAGACTGGAGATTTCTGTAGCCCTTTTTGGCGTTCACGACTTGTGTTGTCCAAGACAACCCCTCTGGGCGAGGGCCCGTGGGATGGTGGAGCCAGCTGTGGCCATTTTTTCCCTGTCCTCACAGCAATAGCTGTTTGGCGTTTCAGGAGGTTCAATTTGTTTCTCCTGTTCAATCCATCGTTTTGGAACCCATTTTCGAACCTATTTTATGCAGTATTGCCACGCTTGTAGGGGACATAACATCATGATAGTATTTTCTTCTTGGTTGGTCATGCTGCTGTGGATTTCAAACCCTGCCGTTTTTTGACTGATCATCGGGAGCTGGTGCGCAGAGCTTCCTCACTTTCTGCTTTCCCTGTCAGCCAAGGAAAGAAAGCTTTGTGGGACGAATGGATCAACATCACTGCCGATGAGCAGGTGCGCGTTTCTTGGGTGCCTTCTCATGGCAAGTATTTGCATCTGAACATTCCCCTCCTTTGGCGGGAGTTGAGTCATCATGCGGATTTGGCTGCTGGTCGCTCGGCTGCTACCTTTTCTTCGGAGAGAAGTCAGTGGTGCCATGGTCTTCGTTCTCGTCGACGTTTGGCCTTGCGCATCTTGAGCTTCAAGCGAGCTGCTTTCAAGGATTTCCACGATCTTCTGTTGTAGAGTGATCGCGCTTGATTTTTTAGAATTTGGGTGCCGTGAAGACCGTGTCATCTTGCGGTACCTTCCCTCAAACACCGACAAGTGGACGAACAGATGCTGAATGTTCAGAATAAGAACTCGTCTTACTTTGTTGAGTGGATCCCCAACAACATAAAGGCATCCGTGTGCGATATCCCGCCAAAGGGCTTGAAGATGGCCGTTGCCTTTGCAGGCAACTCTACTGCCATTCAAGAAATGTTCAAGAGGGTGGCGGAGTACTTCACTGCCATGTTCCGCCGCAAGGCCTTCTTGCATTGGTACACTGGTGAAGGTATGGATGAAATGGAGTTCACTGAAGCAGAGTCCAACATGAATGATTTGGTCTCTGAGTACCAGCAGTACCAGGATGCTACTGCTGAAGAAGAGGGTGAATTCGATGAGGAAGAGGGGGAATACGATGGATGAGCCAGACATAAAAAATGTACTTGGCAGATTCCTCATGGGATAGCCCGTCTCGGCAATCCTGCAGCCGACCGAGCAAGAAAAAGTATGATTCTGTCCATGAACCCATGAGCTGTGTTGGTGCCATTGGTTGTCGGCCGTGAATTGCCAAGCATCAAAGTGACAATTATACATGTGTCACCCTCAACTAGAATTTCCTCTGGTGTCCCAGATCAGGGTGTAAATGCAGGCAATGGTTTCAGAGGTTCTTTTTTTTCTCAGCTAGACTTGGTGGAGTTGAAGAAGTGAAACGACCTTTGCACCTTAGTTTGGATCTTGGCATCTTTCTCGTGAGCCCTCAAGTACTAAAGCAGTCCGTGCCGTTCGCTTTCACTTGCAACTTTCTGAGAGCCATGCGCGAGCTCGTGCACGTCCAGGGCGGCCAGTGCGGAAATCAGATTGGTGCCAAGTTTTGGGAAGTCATTGCGGATGAACACGGCATTGACCCAACTGGAACATACCATGGAGACTCTGACCTGCAGCTCGAAACTTGGTAGCGGATGTTTGACGTGTGTTGAATGCTTTGAGCTCTAGATTCTTCGAGATGAGTATTAGTAGACATGGCAGATTGAATTCGAATGGAATTGACT
Organism: Cladocopium goreaui; assembly: GCA_947184155.2. Classification (NCBI taxonomy): domain Eukaryota; class Dinophyceae; order Suessiales; family Symbiodiniaceae; genus Cladocopium; species Cladocopium goreaui. The sequence continues at coordinate 145,636 of CAMXCT020000201.1, read as the reverse complement.
AGACCCTAAGATAGAGTATCTAATTTGTGTCTTAGAAGGATGTTAGAGCATTGTTTCTGCAGTTTTTCTATGTTTTTCTTCTACGTGTATATCCTTGATGTCTGTGATTTGCTTTCCTTGACTGCATTGCTGCAAGGAGCGCATCAACGTTTACTTCAACGAGGCAACAGGTGGCCGCTATGTGCCACGTGCTGTTCTGATGGACCTCGAGCCAGGTGCATTGACCACTGCAAAGCTGAAGCATGATTCAAGATGTTTTCAGTAAGTACATCTCAGCTGACGTAGGGCAATGACTTTCGGCAGCACACTCACACACATGTCTGATGTAGGAATTGAATGGAATTGATGTCTCATTGGAGTAACATCTGCCAACATTCTAGGTAACCAAAGCCCGAATAAGCTCTGAGGTTTTTGTGTTGCTGTCCTGATTGCTTCAGACCGACAGATGTTGTTGCAGGCACCATGGATAGCGTTCGTGCCGGACCTTTCGGCCAACTGTTCCGCCCAGACAACTTCGTGTTCGGGCAAACAGGTGCTGGAAATAATTGGGCGAAGGCCAGGTTTGCAGCATTTTGCATTGCTTCAAGTTGCTTTCATGGAACTCAGACGTTTTCAGGTTCTTGAAATCAAAGTGAAACAAAGTGAGTCAATGCGAACAAGAGTTGAAACCTGTCAGGGTCACTATACGGAAGGCGCTGAGTTGATTGACTCTGTGCTGGATGTGGTCCGAAAAGAAGCTGAGGGTTGTGATTGCTTACAGGGATTCCAACTTTGCCACTCTCTTGGCGGCGGCACTGGCGCTGGCATGGGAACATTGTTGATCTCCAAAGTGCGCGAAGAATATCCAGATCGCATCATGGAAACATTTTCCGTGATTCCATCTCCGAAGGTGTCCGACACAGTGGTGGAACCATACAATGCACTCTTCATTTGTTGAGCAAAACTTTTGGATTGCTTTCTGATTTTGCACTTGAAGATCTGATAGAGTATAGAGTATGATAGAGTACATAACAATCCTTCAAAGGAATTGCTTTAGCTTGATTCTATGTCATAAGTCATACTCAAGTCACCCGAGCAACGTGACGAAGGCAGTGTTGAGCTTCCACCAGCTGGTGGAGAACTCCGATGAGTCCTTCTTGTTGGACAACGAAGCTTTGTACGATATTTGTTTCCGCACGTTGAAACTGACTACCCCAACTTACGGTGACCTGAACCATTTGGTGTCTGCGGCAATGAGCGGTGTGACCTGCTGCTTGCGCTTCCCTGGACAGCTGAACTGCGACTTGCGCAAGATTGCAGTGAACTTGGTGCCGTTCCCACGTCTGCACTTCTTCATGACAGGCTTCGCACCATTGACTTCTCGCGGTTCGCAGCAGTATCGTGCACTGACAGTGCCAGAGTTGACGCAGCAGATGCTGAGTCGTTGAATACCTTGCTTTTTGTGTCGGTTTTCTTTGGTTTTCTTATCTTTAAAGGCCACTCTTCCTTTTTGCTCACTCACATACATACGAAGGTATTTATGTATGTATATACATATATATATACACACATACACATACACATAGACTAGGTAGAGTTTTCGAAATTGAAAGGGTTTGGAAGGTGATTCATCCCCAAAGTACATGAGAAGGTTTAGATCAGCTGATCAGCTTGGAAAAGATGTTGCATTTTCTCGAGGGTCCTTCGGACAGCAAGGATGTTTGATGCCAAGAACATGATGTGCGCAGCTGATCCTCGCCATGGCCGCTACTTGACTGCGGCAGCCCTCTTCCGTGGACGTATGTCGACCAAGGAAGTGGACGAACAGATGCTGAATGTTCAGAATAAGAACTCGTCTTACTTTGTTGAGTGGATCCCCAACAACATCAAGGCATCCGTGTGCGATATCCCGCCAAAGGGCTTGAAGATGGCCGTTGCCTTTGCAGGCAACTCTACTGCCATTCAAGAAATGTTCAAGAGGGTGGCGGAGTACTTCACTGCCATGTTCCGCCGCAAGGCCTTCTTGCATTGGTACACTGGTGAAGGTATGGATGAAATGGAGTTCACTGAAGCAGAGTCCAACATGAATGATTTGGTCTCTGAGTACCAGCAGTACCAGGACGCTACTGCTGAAGAAGAGGGTGTGGCCTCGAAACTTGCCCAATTGGTGACGGTGTGCTGTCTCGTTTGCGCAGTGCCGTCGTGTCGGCCTTGTGGGGATTTCATCGGCGTTTCCGCTCTGCTCATGCGATCTTGTTGCTTTTCACCCAATCGCACTTGACTGATCCGTTCCAAGCCCAGATGTGTCAGAGCTTCCTGACGCTGCAACGCTGCTTGATTCGGGATCCTGCTATAGCCAATGTCTGGGAAACTTGGTGGCAGAGAGCATCGTTGAGAACCGCTCGCCCTCGTGGTCCGGTGACCTTGTTGTGGAAAATTGTTTCTTGCCTTAACTGGACTTGGGTTTCTCCTTGGGTGGTTCGCATTCACACTGGTCTCAATGTGTCTCTTGTTCAAATTTCTCCTGGAGAGTTTGCTCATTATCTTCGGGATGCTTCGCGCATTTGGGGCTGGCAGCAAGCCTTCACTCTTCACAAACACTTTGACGGTGTGCAAAATGCTGGTGTTGATCGTGTTGCTACCTTGCACATGTGTGACAAAGGGGCGCTTTCCAGCCACTGTCTTCGCTTGCTTCGCAGTATCTTGGTTGACGCAGTCTGGACTATGTCTCGGCTTTTTCAGGCTGGTCGTGCTGACACATCCGCCTGCACCTGTGGTCATGACCACCAAGACACTGTTCATTTCTTTTGGGAATGTCCTTCGCTTGCTGATCTCAAAAACAAACATTCGTTGCTCATGAGTCTTCGCCAAAATTTTGGTCCTTGGTCTCCGTGCTTGGAACTCTGTGGTTTAGTGCCCGCTGACCTTGAAGTCCCACAGCATACTAGAGTGCAGGTTGCCGTCTTGGTGCAATCATACTTACTGGATGTCCTTCGTCGGTCGTGGAAAGAAGATGGCTGGCCGCCCAACAAAGATGTTGGGTCCGAACCGCGGCCGACACAGGTGTCGCCTGAATTTTTAGTGTTAAAATTGCCGCCGGAAGTGCCCCGGCTGTCCACAACCACTTTTCCTTGGCCTGAAGCTTTTGCTCGTGACTTGTTGGAATTTCTTCGCACCTTGCAGTGGCCCAAAGGTCCCACCCGTGATGGTGTCTCTTGGGCTGAACTTGCTGTGAATTTTGAAATTGTAACTGGTAAAGCCTTGCCACGAACTCCGAAAAAGCATCGTGCCAGAAAATTTCGGACTTATGGTGAACCTGCCGTTCCTTTGTTGGTAGCCCCTGACAATTTGTATTCTAAAGTGCTAGCAATGTCCAATGCTTGCCGCAGTCTTGCAAGACTCATTGGCACGCATGTGGTTGTTGGTCGGCAATCTCGTTATCAATGTATTCCCAACCTACCTGGCAAACATCGGTTCAGTGGTCTCGACCGAAGACCTGTGATGACTAAGGCAGATGAAACCATCCAGGTCCTGGAGGCTTGTTTACATGAGCGCGTCGCTGTTGAAATCCACAATGCTTCTGCTGACATCACTGCTGGTGCTACTCCAGCAACAAATCCAGTTGAGTTGGCATGTAAGCAAGTAAATTTTTTGAAATGGAAACCTTCTGTCCCGCCAACTGAGGTTTGTGATGATGCCGCAACGGAGACACCGACTGCAAATTCTGCTCCGAAGCCTGATCCGAAACAGGCTCAAAGCAGTGGAACTCAGCCAGCTCATGTTGTCTCGGCTGAGAAACATGAAGTCTTCAAACGTGACAATCGCTGGCACTGCATGAAATGCCCGTGTAGTGCCACCTATAGCAATAGTGCTCGGTTTAAAAATGCTGCATGTCTTGGGGACCGTTGTCACTTTTTTGAATCTAATAAAGGGTCTTTCACATGCACTAAATGTGGCGAAAATGCCGCCAATGAAAAAGAAATGCATGGCAAGCGTCAGTTTCCCTGCCCAGGTCCACAAAGCAGCTCCGAAGCTGCTTCCAAGGTGCCAAAGAAAAAGAAACAGAAAAATCCAGACTCGTCTCAACGACGTCATGATGTGTTTCGTGGTGTAGATCGTTGGCTTTGCAGAAATTGTCCAGCGAGCTGTGGCCTCTCAAACAGTGGTCGTTTTCGAACTGTGCAATGCTTGGGTGACCAGGCCCATGCATTTGTTGCAGCAAAGTCCAAAGGTTTTTCTTGTGAGAAATGCGGTGAGAAAGTTAGCTCTGAAAAGCAGATGATGGGAAAAATGACATTTCCTTGTCCCGGTCCTTCCACTAAGGAAGACAGTTTTGTCCATGATATCCCAAACAAGCCTGATGCCAAAGGTAGATATGTGTGCAAGGAAGTGCAAACGTGGTTCTGTGAAGGGCAGCGTTTCCCGTTTTGTCAAGACTCTTTGTTATGGGAAACATGCTACGACAAGAAATGATGCCATCCGGGCCTCTCGCTGTGTTGCTGGCGTTTCCAAATCCGGACTGCCGGAAAATGTTGCACAGCGTTATCAGGCCTTCCGGAAGTGTGATGTTAACATGGAGCCTGACTAGGCTCCACTCCAAGGGTGCTCGTACGCTATGTTCTAAGCTACGACCACGCTATCCAGAGAAACTTGCTGAAGAAGAGGGTGAATTCGATGAGGAAGAGGGGGAATACGATGGATGAGCCAGGACCTAAAGTTGAACTTGGCAAATTCCTCATGGGATAGCCCGTCTCGGCAATCCTGCAGCCGACCGAGCAAGAAAAAGTATGATTCTGTCCATGAGCCCATGAGCTGTGTTGGTGCCATTGGTTGTCGGCCGTGCATTGCCAAGCATCAAAGTGACAATTATACATGTGTCACCCTCAACTAGAATTTCCTCTGGTGTCCCAGATCAGGGTGTAAATGCAGGCAATGGTTTCAGAGGTTCTTTTTTTTCTCAGCTAGACTTGGTGGAGTTGAAGAAGTGAAACGACCTTTGCACCTTAGTTTGGATCTTGGCATCTTTCTCGTGAGCCCTCAAGTACTAAAGCAGTCCGTGCCGTTCGCTTTCACTTGCAACTTTCTGAGAGCCATGCGCGAGCTCGTGCACGTCCAGGGCGGCCAGTGCGGAAATCAGATTGGTGCCAAGTTTTGGGAAGTCATTGCGGATGAACACGGCATTGACCCAACTGGAACATACCATGGAGACTCTGACCTGCAGCTCGAAACTTGGTAGCGGATGTTTGACGTGTGTTGAATGCTTTGAGCTCTAGATTCTTCGAGATGAGTATTAGTAGACATGGAAGATTGAATTCGAATGGAATTAACTAGACCCTAAGATAGAGTATCTAATTTGTTTCTGCTGTTCTGATGGACCTCGAGCCAGGTGCATTGACCACTGCAAAGCTGAAGCATGATTCAAGATGTTTTCAGTAAGTACATCTCAGCTGACGTAGGGCAATGACTTTCGGCAGCACACTCACACATGTCTGATGTAGGAATTGAATGGAATTGATGTCTCATTGGAGTAACATCTGCCAACATTCTTGGTAACCAAAACCCGAATAAGCTCTGAGGTTTTTGTGTTGCTGTCTTGATTGCTTCAGACCGACAGATGTTGTTGCAGGCACCATGGATAGCGTTCGTGCCGGACCTTTCGGCCAACTGTTCCGCCCGGACAACTTCGTGTTCGGGCAGACAGGTGCTGGAAATAATTGGGCGAAGGCCAGGTTTGCAGCATTTTTGCATTGCTTCAAGTTGCTTTCATGGAACTCAGACGTTTTCAGGTTCTTGAAATCAAAGTGAAACAAAGTGAGTCAATGCGAACAAGAGTTGAAACCTGTCAGGGTCACTATACGGAAGGCGCTGAGTTGATTGACTCTGTGCTGGATGTGGTCCGAAAAGAAGCTGAGGGTTGTGATTGCTTACAGGGATTCCAACTTTGCCACTCTCTTGGCGGCGGCACTGGCGCTGGCATGGGAACATTGTTGATCTCCAAAGTGCGCGAAGAATATCCAGATCGCATCATGGAAACATTTTCCGTGATTCCATCTCCAAAGGTGTCCGACACAGTGGTGGAACCATACAATGCACTCTTCATTTGTTGAGCAAAACTTTTGGATTGCTTTCTGATTTTGCACATGAAGATCTGAGGGATGCTTTGTCCCAAAAGAACGGATAGAGTATGATAGAGTACATAACAATCCTTCAAAGGAATTGCTTTAGCTTGATTCTATGTCATAAGTCATACTCAAGTCACCCGAGCAACGTGACGAAGGCAGTGTTGAGCTTCCACCAGCTGGTGGAGAACTCCGATGAGTCCTTCTTGTTGGACAACGAAGCTTTGTACGATATTTGTTTCCGCACGTTGAAACTGACTACCCCAACTTACGGTGACCTGAACCATTTGGTGTCTGCGGCAATGAGCGGTGTGACCTGCTGCTTGCGCTTCCCTGGACAGCTGAACTGCGACTTGCGCAAGATTGCAGTGAACTTGGTGCCGTTCCCACGTCTGCACTTCTTCATGACAGGCTTCGCACCATTGACTTCTCGCGGTTCGCAGCAGTATCGTGCACTGACAGTGCCAGAGTTGACGCAGCAGATGCTGAGTCGTTGAATACCTTGCTTTTTGTGTTGGTTTTCTTTGGTTTTCTTATCTTTAAAGGCCACTCTTCCTTTTTGCTCACTCACATACATACGTAGGTATTTATGTATGTATATACATAATATATATATATATATACACATACACATAGACTAGGTAGAGTTTTCGAGATTGAAAGGGTTTGGAAGGTGATTCATCCCCAAAGTACATGAGAAGGTTTAGATCAGCTTGGAAAAGATGTTGCATTTTCTCGAGGGTCCTTCGGAAAGCAAGGATGTTTGATGCCAAGAACATGATGTGCGCAGCTGATCCTCGCCATGGCCGCTACTTGACTGCGGCAGCCCTCTTCCGTGGACGTATGTCGACCAAGGAAGTGGACGAACAGATGCTGAATGTTCAGAATAAGAACTCGTCTTACTTTGTTGAGTGGATCCCCAACAACATCAAGGCATCCGTGTGCGATATCCCGCCAAAGGGCTTGAAGATGGCCGTTGCCTTTGCAGGCAACTCTACTGCCATTCAAGAAATGTTCAAGAGGGTGGCGGAGTACTTCACTGCCATGTTCCGCCGCAAGGCCTTCTTGCATTGGTACACTGGTGAAGGTATGGATGAAATGGAGTTCACTGAAGCAGAGTCCAACATGAATGATTTGGTCTCTGAGTACCAGCAGTACCAGGATGCTACTGCTGAAGAAGAGGGTGAATTCGATGAGGAAGAGGGGGAATACGATGGATGAGCCAGACATAAAAATGTACTTGGCAAATTCCTCATGGGATAGCCCGTCTCGGCAATCCTGCAGCCGACCGAGCAAGAAAAAGTATGATTCTGTCCATGAGCCCATGAGCTGTGTTGGTGCCATTGGTTGTCGGCCGTGCATTGCCAAGCATCAAAGTGACAATTATACATGTGTCACCCTCAACTAGAATTTCCTCTGGTGTCCCAGATCAGGGTGTAAATGCAGGCAATGGTTTCAGAGGTTCTTTTTTTTCTCAGCTAGACTTGGTGGAGTTGAAGAAGTGCAACGACCTTTGCACCTTAGTTTGGATCTTGGCATCTTTCTCGTGAGCCCTCAAGTACTAAAGCAGTCCGTGCCGTTCGCTTTCACTTGCAACTTTCTGAGAGCCATGCGCGAGCTCGTGCACGTCCAGGGCGGCCAGTGCGGAAATCAGATTGGTGCCAAGTTTTGGGAAGTCATTGCGGATGAACACGGCATTGACCCAACTGGAACATACCATGGAGACTCTGACCTGCAGCTCGAAACTTGGTAGCGGATGTTTGACGTGTGTTGAATGCTTTGAGCTCTAGATTCTTCGAGATGAGTATTAGTAGACATGGCAGATTGAATTCGAATGGAATTGACTAGACCCTAAGATAGAGTATCTAATTTGTGTCTTAGAAGGATGTTAGAGCATTGTTTCTGCAGTTTTTCTATGTTTTTCTTCTACGTGTATATCCTTGATGTCTGTGATTTGCTTTCCTTGACTGCATTGCTGCAAGGAGCGCATCAACGTTTACTTCAACGAGGCAACAGGTGGCCGCTATGTGCCACGTGCTGTTCTGATGGACCTCGAGCCAGGTGCATTGACCACTGCAAAGCTGAAGCATGATTCAAGATGTTTTCAGCAAGTACATCTCAGCTGACGTAGGGCAATGGCTTTCGGCAGCACACTCACACATGTCTGATGTAGGAATTGAATGGAATTGATGTCTCATTGGAGTAACATCTGCCAACATTCTTGGTAACCAAAACCCGAATAAGCTCTGAGGTTTTTGTGTTGCTGTCCGCTGTCCTGATTGCTTCAGACCGACAGATGTTGTTGCAGGCACCATGGATAGCGTTCGTGCCGGACCTTTCGGCCAACTGTTCCGCCCGGACAACTTCGTGTTCGGGCAGACAGGTGCTGGAAATAATTGGGCGAAGGCCAGGTTTGCAGCATTTTGCATTGCTTCAAGTTGCTTTCATGGAACTCAGACGTTTTCAGGTTCTTGAAATCAAAGTGAAACAAAGTGAGTCAATGCGAACAAGAGTTGAAACCTGTCAGGGTCACTATACGGAAGGCGCTGAGTTGATTGACTCTGTGCTGGATGTGGTCCGAAAAGAAGCTGAGGGTTGTGATTGCTTACAGGGATTCCAACTTTGCCACTCTCTTGGCGGCGGCACTGGCGCTGGCATGGGAACATTGTTGATCTCCAAAGTGCGCGAAGAATATCCAGATCGCATCATGGAAACATTTTCCGTGATTCCATCTCCAAAGGTGTCCGACACAGTGGTGGAACCATACAATGCACTGTTCATTTGTTGAGCAAAACTTTTGGATTGCTTTCTGATTTTGCACATGAAGATCTGAGGGATGCTTTGTCCCAAAAGAACGGATAGAGTATGATAGAGTACATAACAATCCTTCAAAGGAATTGCTTTAGCTTGATTCTATGTCATAAGTCATACTCAAGTCACCCGAGCAACGTGACGAAGGCAGTGTTGAGCTTCCACCAGCTGGTGGAGAACTCCGATGAGTCCTTCTTGTTGGACAACGAAGCTTTGTACGATATTTGTTTCCGCACGTTGAAACTGACTACCCCAACTTACGGTGACCTGAACCATTTGGTGTCTGCGGCAATGAGCGGTGTGACCTGCTGCTTGCGCTTCCCTGGACAGCTGAACTGCGACTTGCGCAAGATTGCAGTGAACTTGGTGCCGTTCCCACGTCTGCACTTCTTCATGACAGGCTTCGCACCATTGACTTCTCGCGGTTCGCAGCAGTATCGTGCACTGACAGTGCCAGAGTTGACGCAGCAGATGCTGAGTCGTTGAATACCTTGCTTTTTGTGTTGGTTTTCTTTGGTTTTCTTATCTTTAAAGGCCACTCTTCCTTGCTCACTCACATATACAAAGGTATACATACGTACGTATTTATATATATATATACATACAATATATATATATATACACATACAATATATATATATATACAATTATATACATACATAATATATATATATAATTGCATATGGAAGGCGATTCATTCCCAAAGTACATGAGAAGGTTTAGATCAGCTTGGAAAAGATGTTGCAATTTTATCTCGAGAGTCCTTCAGAAAGCAAGGATGTTTGATGCCAAGAACATGATGTGCGCAGCTGATCCTCGCCATGGCCGCTACTTGACTGCGGCAGCCCTCTTCCGTGGACGTATGTCGACCAAGGAAGTGGACGAACAGATGCTGAATGTTCAGAATAAGAACTCGTCTTACTTTGTTGAGTGGATCCCCAACAACATCAAGGCATCCGTGTGCGATATCCCGCCAAAGGGCTTGAAGATGGCCGTTGCCTTTGCAGGCAACTCTACTGCCATTCAAGAAATGTTCAAGAGGGTGGCGGAGTACTTCACTGCCATGTTCCGCCGCAAGGCCTTCTTGCATTGGTACACTGGTGAAGGTATGGATGAAATGGAGTTCACTGAAGCAGAGTCCAACATGAATGATTTGGTCTCTGAGTACCAGCAGTACCAGGATGCTACTGCTGAAGAAGAGGGTGTAGATCGTTGGCTTTGCAGAAATTGTCCAGCGAGCTGTGGCCTCTCAAACAGTGGTCGTTTTCGAACTGTGCAATGCTTGGGTGACCAGGCCCATGCATTTGTTGCAACAAAGTCCAAAGGTTTTTCTTGTGAGAAATGCGGTGAGAAAGTTAGCTCTGAAAAGCAGATGATGGGAAAAATGACATTTCCTTGTCCCGGTCCTTCCACTAAGGAAGACAGTTTTGTCCATGATATCCCAAACAAGCCTGATGCCAAAGGTAGATATGTGTGCAGGAAGTGCAAACGTGGTTCTGTGAAGGGCAGCGTTTCCCGTTTTGTCAAGACTCTTTGTTATGGGAAACATGCTACGACAAGAAATGATGCCATCCGGGCCTCTCGCTGTGTTGCTGGCGTTTCCAAATCCGGACTGCCGGAAAATGTTGCACAGCGTTATCAGGCCTTCCGAAAGTGTGATGTTAACATGGAGCCTGACTAGGCTCCACTCCAAGGGTGCTCGTACGCTATGTTCTAAGCTACGACCACGCTATCCAGAGAAACTTGCTGAAGAAGAGGGTGAATTCGATGAGGAAGAGGGGGAATACGATGGATGAGCCAGGACCTAAAGTTGAACTTGGCAAATTCCTCATGGGATAGCCCGTCTCGGCAATCCTGCAGCCGACCGAGCAAGAAAAAGTATGATTCTGTCCATGAGCCCATGAGCTGTGTTGGTGCCATTGGTTGTCGGCCGTGCATTGCCAAGCATCAAAGTGACAATTATACATGTGTCACCCTCAACTAGAATTTCCTCTGGTGTCCCAGATCAGGGTGTAAATGCAGGCAATGGTTTCAGAGGTTCTTTTTTTTCTCAGCTAGACTTGGTGGAGTTGAAGAAGTGAAACGACCTTTGCACCTTAGTTTGGATCTTGGCATCTTTCTCGTGAGCCCTCAAGTACTAAAGCAGTCCGTGCCGTTCGCTTTCACTTGCAACTTTCTGAGAGCCATGCGCGAGCTCGTGCACGTCCAGGGCGGCCAGTGCGGAAATCAGATTGGTGCCAAGTTCTGGGAAGTCATTGCGGATGAACACGGCATTGACCCAACTGGAACATACCATGGAGACTCTGACCTGCAGCTCGAAACTTGGTAGCGGATGTTTGACGTGTGTTGAATGCTTTGAGCTCTAGATTCTTCGAGATGAGTATTAGTAGACATGGCAGATTGAATTCGAATGGAATTGACTAGACCCTAAGATAGAGTATCTAATTTGTGTCTTAGAAGGATGTTAGAGCATTGTTTCTGCAGTTTTTCTATGTTTTTCTTCTACGTGTATATCCTTGATGTCTGTGATTTGCTTTCCTTGACTGCATTGCTGCAAGGAGCGCATCAACGTTTACTTCAACGAGGCAACAGGTGGCCGCTATGTGCCACGTGCTGTTCTGATGGACCTCGAGCCAGGTGCATTGACCACTGCAAAGCTGAAGCATGATTCAAGATGTTTTCAGTAAGTACATCTCAGCTGACGTAGGGCAATGACTTTCGGCAGCACACTCACACATGTCTGATGTAGGAATTGAATGGAATTGATGTCTCATTGGAGTAACATCTGCCAACATTCTTGGTAACCAAAACCCGAATAAGCTCTGAGGTTTTTGTGTTGCTGTCTTGATTGCTTCAGACCGACAGATGTTGTTGCAGGCACCATGGATAGCGTTCGTGCCGGACCTTTCGGCCAACTGTTCCGCCCGGACAACTTCGTGTTCGGGCAGACAGGTGCTGGAAATAATTGGGCGAAGGCCAGGTTTGCAGCATTTTTGCATTGCTTCAAGTTGCTTTCATGGAACTCAGACGTTTTCAGGTTCTTGAAATCAAAGTGAAACAAAGTGAGTCAATGCGAACAAGAGTTGAAACCTGTCAGGGTCACTATACGGAAGGCGCTGAGTTGATTGACTCTGTGCTGGATGTGGTCCGAAAAGAAGCTGAGGGTTGTGATTGCTTACAGGGATTCCAACTTTGCCACTCTCTTGGCGGCGGCACTGGCGCTGGCATGGGAACATTGTTGATCTCCAAAGTGCGCGAAGAATATCCAGATCGCATCATGGAAACATTTTCCGTGATTCCATCTCCAAAGGTGTCCGACACAGTGGTGGAACCATACAATGCACTCTTCATTTGTTGAGCAAAACTTTTGGATTGCTTTCTGATTTTGCACATGAAGATCTGAGGGATGCTTTGTCCCAAAAGAACGGATAGAGTATGATAGAGTACATAACAATCCTTCAAAGGAATTGCTTTAGCTTGATTCTATGTCATAAGTCATACTCAAGTCACCCGAGCAACGTGACGAAGGCAGTGTTGAGCTTCCACCAGCTGGTGGAGAACTCCGATGAGTCCTTCTTGTTGGACAACGAAGCTTTGTACGATATTTGTTTCCGCACGTTGAAACTGACTACCCCAACTTACGGTGACCTGAACCATTTGGTGTCTGCGGCAATGAGCGGTGTGACCTGCTGCTTGCGCTTCCCTGGACAGCTGAACTGCGACTTGCGCAAGATTGCAGTGAACTTGGTGCCGTTCCCACGTCTGCACTTCTTCATGACAGGCTTCGCACCATTGACTTCTCGCGGTTCGCAGCAGTATCGTGCACTGACAGTGCCAGAGTTGACGCAGCAGATGCTGAGTCGTTGAATACCTTGCTTTTTGTGTTGGTTTTCTTTGGTTTTCTTATCTTTCAAGGCCACTCTTCCTTTTGCTCACTCACATATACAAAGGTATATAATGGTATAATATGATGTATAATGGTAAATAATGGTATATAATGGTATATAATGGTATATAATGGTATAATATTGTATATATATACACATACACATAGACTATATAGAGTTATAGAGATTGAAAGGGTTTGGAAGGTGATTCATCCCCAAAGTACATGAGAAGGTTTAGATCAGCTTGGAAAAGATGTTGCAATTTTATCGCGAGAGTCCTTCAGAAAGCAAGGATGTTTGATGCCAAGAACATGATGTGCGCAGCTGATCCTCGCCATGG
>CAMXCT020000201.1:92500-127500 GCA_947184155.2 Cladocopium goreaui | reverse complement strand
GTTCATGACAAGTTACGAACATGTGATGACACACAATTATTCCTTGAGTGCAGATTGCAGCGCATGAGTATAGTTTGACCATCATAGACTCAGCTCAGAGACGGCCCCAACTTTTTTCTGTAGTGAATCAGCCAGTTTGTGTGTGTTTTTTTTTCATACCTTTCTCAGTTTCCCCAATGATACTTCGCGACTGGTCCAATTTTCTTGATATCATGGCGACTTCTGTGTTGATTCACCATGATGACATGGTTCAATCCGGTGACAATCATGGATCTCTCAAAGCAAACGGATCACATTCAGCTGGGGAGGTCACTTGGACCAGACCTACCGATGGTGCGTTTGGTGCTCGACAGGAAATTCATGGAAATTCAACAGCACAAGCTGTTCATATCCATGAGATATTCAATTCACAGCATGGCACAGTTATTCCAGATCTGACAGATCCGATGGCAGATCCCCAGGGTTTGCAGATTCGTATCCTGCGGGAGTTTTTCTTGAGGTCACCAGCTGCGTGCGCAGGTGCAACCAGTTGAATGTTGGAATTTTGCTTTATGAGGGAATATTGGCAACGTCACAATTTGAAAGTGATTAAAGTCTTGAAAGTGAGGAACATTTTGACAGTGATGAGAGATGATGACAGATGATGAAAGTGTCTTTTGGAGGGAGATGCTATGTGTGAGAGGCTCTTTGTTTTGTCGCATTTCTTTTGCGTTACAGAAAGCTGCAAAGCATTGTTGGTTGTCACGGCACTGGAGGTGGCGATGGCTTAAACGGTGGAGGCGGATCGCGGAAGATGTTCCTGGGGAGTTTAGCATTTTCGTTAAGGTTCCTCAGACAGTTTCTCTGAGATATTTCCTGATATTTATTGATTTGGATCCAGCATTTTTAGAAACCAGGAGTGCCAGAAGTGTTTTCAGAGAGAAGCTTGGTCCAAAGGCTCCGCCGCTTTCTGACCCGACAGGTATGGGTGGCATGAGTATGGGTGACATGGCCAGCATTCGTCGAATTCGTGGCCAGGGGGGTGGCCAGCATTCTTTCAGAAAGCAGCGAAATCTGGATGTTACAGTCGTGGAGGTGGACCTGAGGTCATCGTATCAAATCTTTTTATCAATCTCCAACTGGTAGAGCTCGAGCCAAGTGCCAGGAAGGTTAAAGCTTGGAACAACTTGAACGTTGAAGGACTGTCACTCTCCATCTGAGGTCAAATGGGCATGCAGCAGCCAATGGGTGGCCAGCAGCAAATGGGCTGCATGGGTGGCCAAATGGGTGGAATGGGCGGCATGGATGGAATGGGTGGCCAGATGGGAGGCCAAATGGGAGGCCAAATGGGTGGAATGGGCGGCATGGATAGCATGGGTGGTATGGGCGGTCAGATGGGAGGTATGGGAGGCCAGATGGGCCAAATGAGCAACCAGATGGCAAGTATGGGCGGCCAAATGGGTGGAATGAGTGGCCAGATGGGTGGTATGGGTGGCCAGATGGGCGGCCAAATGGGTGGAATGAGTGGCCAGATGGGTGGTATGGGTGGCCAAATGGGTGGTATGGGCGGCCAAATGGGTGGTATGGGCGGCCAAATGGGTGGCATGGGCGGCCAGATGGGAGGTATGGGCGGCCAAATGGGTGGAATGAGTGGCCAGATGGGTGGTATGGGTGGTATGGATGGAATGGGCGGAATGGGAGGCATGGGAGGCATGGGTGGCCAGATGAGTGGCATGGGCGGCATGGACGGCATGAACGCCAACATGCAAACCGGCACCGTCAAGTCATGGAACGATGAGAAGGGCTTCGGCTTTATCATTCCGACTCTCTGTTGCATTGCCGGTTTGTAGGTCTTTTCATCAGGATATGTCGCTCTGTAGCTCTTGGCTGTATCCAGGTAAGCTTCTGACTCCATGGGGTTGGTTGAAAGGTATTTGAGCCCACATTATGGGCAAATGCTTCGTTGCAGTTTCACTCGAAGAATTCCAAATCCACAGTTGCTACTCCAACCTCCACTGCTGGACAGTGGCTCAAGTTGAGGTCAATCCTGTATGCAAACACGATACAAAACTAATTATATAATCCCTCCCCAAATAGGGTTAATATACTTTAGTATTGGATTTGTTCATTTTGAGTCCCTTATTAATTGATGCTCGTTGGATGTATTTAAGATGACCTCGATCTCATCTTTCAGTCGCAAGGAATGCTGGAGGTGACGACATCTTTGTCCATCGGAGTTCCTTGGTGGATGGTGGAGTTCTGGTGCAAGGGAATCCCGTCCAGTTCGAAGTCACTTGGAATGCCCAGAAAGGCCGGGGAGCGCGACAAGTGATGCTTCAAAGCCACAGAATGTGCCCAACAAATCCAAAATTGGAGGCCTTATAGAGTTATTTCCTGTTATTTCTAAAAACGATTAAATTTGTGGATCTATGAGTGCCGATTTTGAGCCATACAAAGTTGATCAAAGTTTGTTGTCGCTCTCATTGGTGTGGTCTCAAGCTTTCTGCCAGGCAAAAGCCAAGCTTCTCGTGTCACTGGCGCAACCCCACAGCCTGGGAAGGCGGGTTTGACACAAAGAAATCGTGGAGGACATGCCTGAGAGTGTTGTCCGTCGTCTGTGATTCTTAGCCTTCAGCCTGAGGTTTTCTCATGTTTTCTCTAGATACATCATGCTGTAGATATCCCAAGTTCCGATCGGTCCGGATGCAGAGAACGAAGCCCATACCTGTCGAAGCACTTGACTCCGTGATGCCAGGGCTGGGGCAAAGGCGACAAGGTGCCTCTGAAGTGAAGATCCGAAACCACGGAGCCATTGATTTTTCTGTTCTGCTTCTCTGCACGAATGTGAGCCAACTTTCACATGTGTTGTTCCAATTTATTCCATGTGAAGTTGATTGTGCGAGAAGAGCAGGTTGTAGCAGATTTGCCACAGAGTCTTCCATGAATTCCGAATGCATCCCAAACAGAACCATGGCGGTGTCCCATGCGCAATGTTTCACAGCAATTCCTGCAGGGTGGGCACATGGGTGGCATGGGTGGCGGCATGGGCGGCTGCATGGGTGGCTGCGGAGGAGGAGGTCCAGGAGGTCCAGGAGCAATCCAACACCTGCGGGGGAGGATTTGGATATATTTGGATTAGGACTCCCGCCATAGGGAATCATCATGGAGCATGGAGTCTTTCTTTGGAACCCAAGTCTGACTCATCATAATTCACACATCCTGCTGACTTCAGACCTGTGACGAATTGAATTCTTAGGAGCTTCATGGAGCTTCCATCTTTGGAAGTGACCACAAGGATCCACAAAGGTTTGTGAAGAATGCACAACCGTGTTCTTAAGATCATACTCCTGCGTTTGATAGCCATGAAGGATGGTTTTGCCACCGGAATTTCTCTGCGGGCAGCAACGCCCTTGAGTCTTGTGCTCACCCAGTCAAGCTAAGTGAGCCAGGAGGATTGGAAGGGCCACCAGTGCAGCAATCTGGCACCGTCAAGGCTGGTTGGAGGTTTAGGACAGTGACGCCAAGTACTACAGAATGATGCTCTAAAGGCACCCGGCAACACCGAATCCTACAGTGTAAAATTATACGTATCTATATATGTACCTTTGTTCCTTTGAACGCCCCCTTGCCTTACAGTTTTAGGTGTTGATGGTATCAGTGCTACCTGATCTGACATTGACAGGTGTGGTTCGAGGACAAAGGCTTCGGTTTCCTTACTCCCGACGGAGGAGGTGACGACTGCTATGTCCACAGGTGCCTCGCCTGAGTTCCCAAACATCAATTTCTCAACTTTAGGCTCAAAAACTCTCTAACCTCAAGATCAATTTGACAATTAGATGTTTTAGTACCAATCATGACATAACTTAATGCTTTACCTCGTTATATCAATATCTTGTTTTCCTTTCTTTACTTTTTCGAGCCATACTCACAGCTTTCCTTACGGCAGGACCGCCCTCACCGATGGCCAGTCCTTGACGCAAAATGCCGCGGTCAGCTACATTGCACGGAAGCCCTGAACTGTCGCCATGGATTCATCCTGATGTCCCAGGCATTGTAAGTGATTGTTATAGTATGTATATATTATGTATATATATATATTATATATTATATATATTATATATATTATATATATATTATATATTATATATAATATATATATATATATTATATATATTATATATATTATATATATTATATATTATATAATATATATATATATTATATATATTATATATATTATATATATTATATATATTATATATTATATATATTATATATATTATATATATTATATATATTATATATATTATATATTATATATATTATATATTATATATATTATATATTATATATTTCATAATATATATATTATTTATTATAAATTATATTTATATATTATACATTATATATTATATATATTATATATTATATATTATATATTATATATTATATATTATATATCATATATTATATATTATATATTATATATTAAATATTATATATATTATATAATATATATTATATATTATATATAATATAATATTTATATATATATTATATTTTATTATATATATATTATATTATTTATTATATATATTATTTATTATATATATATTATATTATCTATATTATATATATTATATATACAATATATTATATATTATATTTTATATATTATATTTTATATATTATTTGTTATATGGTTTATATTATATATTATATATATATTGTATATTATATATTATATATTATATATTATATATTATATATAATATAATATAATAATAATATATATATATTATAAGATATATTTATTATATATTATATATTATATATTATATATTATATCTTGTATATTTATAATATAAAATATATATAATAATATATATATATATTATATTATATATAATAATATATATATATTATATTATATATTATATTATATATAATAATATATATATATATATTATATGTATTATATATATTATATAAATTATATTATATATATATATATTATATATTATATATATTATATATATTATATATTATATATATTATATTATCATATACATATATTATATATCATATATTATATACTATAAATAATACCAATACACATATGAGAATATTCCACATTTATATGTTTATATAATACAACTGAGGTATAATAGTGTGATATAGTTACTACCCACTACTGGGATGCACCCCTAGGGCCCTAAGTAGTCTGTCTTGGTTGGTGTCTATGAAAAAAATAGGTGTTTGAACCAGCTAGTGTTGGTATATACTGTACATAGTTGGACACATGGGTCTTTGTTGCGAGGGATGTATGTTTTCTTAGCATTTTTTGGGTAACATCAAAGGACAAGGGACTTGCCACAGCGACATGGATTGCAGGCCCAGTGGAATGCGCAGAAGAACAAATACACAGCAAATTGCTCAGTGCTGATTCTGCAAAGACATTGAATGGCTGAGCAAATCATTTCAAACATTGGACGGACACGGCACGCTTTCGTGCTGTAACCTTGAAATCAAAGATGATGTTGATTTGATTTTGAATGATCTGCACGTATAGCTTCTCGATCTTGCAAACTCTCCATGTGCTCTGTGCCAGTTGTTTGCTTCCTAAAACGGCCGACCACCTAGGCCACCAGCGCACCTCGGACGGCAGATCTGCTTCGTTGATCTTCCTTGGGGAGATCGTGACATCAACGGACATCAAAACCCAACCAGTTGGAAACCAGCGACGGACCATGTTTTGTTTTTTTTTTCTCAAAATTCTTCTCTAACTTAAACACCATGATGGTGGATAAAAAGAACAAAAAAATGAGACTTTGAGACACATATTGACATGTTGAGAACATCAAGACCTTCTGTGTCCCGTCGACGCCTCTGGGGGTGCCATCTGCCACCAAGGTCACCGGTGCAACAGCAGGCAAAGGAGGTGGCGGTGGCGGAAAAGGAGATTTCGGAGGCGGCCGCATGGAAGAAATTTGGCACATTTTTAAAGAAGATACCGTCGGTACTACGGTACGGGTCAAAATTGGGGTGTAGACCTGCAGAATTCGTGGTGATATTTTCTTGAAGGGTTTGATGTGATAATTGTGAAGCCATAGCCATTTGGATTGGCGACACCAGACGACCCCGACTGCTGTGATCTTTTTGCGGCAGGTCACGTTGATCCAGGCTATGGCAAAGCATCCGAACCCAACAACATTCGCGACTTGGACCCTGATCTGGGACTTTTTTTGGGACGTTACAAGTGCGGGGGGCTTTGTTTCATGTTATTGATCAATCAACATTTGAAGATTTTGCCATTGAACGTGCCATACAATGGGATATCAACCCATATAAATCATATAAACGTTATTTAAACATCGGATGCCCAGTTAGATCCTGTGTTCACATCATCGCCCAGGTGCAGAGCCCTACGAGACCGGCGCCATGCCTATGCCTAGCTTCTAGCACAGCCGGAAGGCACTGGTGTTTGCTGGCACTCACTCAACAAAAACTGTCCGAACATGCCCCAACGCTGCCTGAAAAAGTCAAGACAACTTGCGTCCTTTGAACTACTTTGAACTTTCGCATACAATTTCCGTCCCTGGAATGGCTTTGCATGGCAAATCAGTCCGTGTTCCATGAAATCAACAACTGGGGTGCTACACATTTGACAGCCCTTTGCGTCCTCCCAGGGTATCGGCGTGATGCTCCTGAACCGAGGAATGCGGAACTGCGGCAGTATGGAACACTCTTATCAGAACACTATCGGTACTGTAGATGTTTTTGTGTCCGTTTGATTCTGAGAGACAGAGACTATGAGAGACTACCGAAGTTTGGAACAACACAGCCATATTACCGCTACAGCCAATGGAATAAGACCACCGAAGTTTGGCGACCTCGAGTTGCGAAGCTTGGCCGCCGGAGGTAGCAACCGTTGGGGATGGTATGGGATGGTCATTGATGTCAACAATGAAACAACATGAAACACCGGAAAACATGGAACAGCAACAGCTGGCCCAACCTTCAGCATCCTTCATTCCTGTCGAAATCGTCTCGGTGGATGTGCGGTGGCAGATGTGGCGCGGCACGGCAAAGGTCGTGGCTGGCAGGGTAAACTCCGAAGTATATCGAAGAAAAGAACCGATTCCCATGGATTTCTATGGATTTCTATGGATTTCTATGGATTTCTACTGCATCTTTTTCTTAATGGATTTTCACACATTCATCACATTCTTTTACCCCGTTCGATTTGGGAGTGCTCGGTGACGTACCCCACCTGCGATTTTGCGCCTGGTGGCTCCCTGCCAAGCGTTAAAAATACCAACCGAACGGACGCTGCCCATGAGAAATAGCGGAGAGTCAGCTGTTCTATGGCTAAATAGTGTCCATCATTGATATCATTGGAAGATATTGGAAGCACTGAGGTTTCATGACTTTGGTAACAGCATTTTGAATGCTGTTGTGAAACCGGAAGCAGCATTCTGCTATATTCTACTCTTCTATGGTCCTCTAGTTATTCAGTAAGGAATTTCTGGTTTCAATCACAGCCTCACTTGGCTCCTCCGCGTGGTAGAGTGGCCGCCAACTGGACAAGCCCGTGTTGTGGGCTGTAAGCGCTGGAAGCGTGCAAAAAAGAGGCTGTAAACTCTGTCAACTCTCACATTTTCCGAATACCTTTTCAAATGAGAAACTTTTCTTGTTTTGCAATCGTTTGTCACTCTCCTTTGTAGTCGTTTGTCACTTCCTTGGGGAACGCACAAACTGTGCACATCAAGAGCGGCCCTCGTCTGGAGTCCCTTTAAGTTAGATAGCATCAAGATCACAAGTCCCAGCTGTTCCCAACCGGTTTGGACGACATCGAAAGATTAGCAGATTACGCTTGGCCTTGCCTTCACCCAGCTCTGGCAAAGATTTGTGGAACCAATGTGTGAGCTGAAGCCTTAAACTCATCCAAGATGTCGCCTTATTCGAATCATACGGACAGCTTGCAGTCACTGGCACAATCCCAGGTGCTTTGCAGGCAGCTGAATTTCACGGCGCCGAAGGTGCAAATTTGGGACCTGGTTTCACCGCGTACATCCATCATCAAGATGTCGCATGGGTCATGGACCTCTTTTTCCATGTTTTTCCTCCTGGCATATCTATTGAATTTAAGTGACTTGAGGTGGCAGCAGACATATCCCTTTCAGCCTCGTTGTTTTTTTTCAGGAGACTAGAGCCAAGCCGTCACTTTATCATGAAAACCAAATAGACCAAATATCAGACCATTTGGGCGAAGCAAAAAGCCGCCCGGAGGTGAGACCCATCTGATGTGGTGACTTCTTGAGTGTTTCCGACTGATTCTCATGCTAGGCGCCCATACCACGAGTGCGGATCCCCAGTAAAGTTCGGTTTTTTTCAAGAAGTGTCAGGAGGTTCCAAACATCCGATATCAATTTGGTAGACGTAGAGTAGCAAGAGAAAAACATTGCTTAAACGCTTGTAGGTCTTCTGAGATAGCCGGTATTCAGAGCAGCCTTGAAAGCATGGGGGTAATGGACAGAATTGTTTCGAGGGAAAGTTTCCAAGAAACCATGGAATCCCGATATTTGATGATATTTGAATCAATTTAAATATATCTGGCTAATAGAAACTGTGGTTTCCTCTTGGTTTTCTCTAGATGTTCCCTTCAAAGCACACAGCAAACCGCTTGGGTCAGCTTCCAAGGCATCACAGCTTGTTCGATTTGCTGAAGGCTGGCCTGGAGCCTGGTTCTCTGGGTCCGTGAACTTAGCTATCCATTTCCGGTGAAATTGGGGATGGATTATGGCAGTGGGCCTACCACACTAACACACATGTTTAAAACTGATGGATTTCCAAGTTTGACTCCACATGTTTGGCGAGGATGAGCATCCTCATGAAGGCACATGTCATAGTTTGTTCAGCTCCTTCTGGTCTCTTCCTCGCTATCCTATGCTATCCTTTTATCATATTGAGCCATACCCAATCAGATCAGCGGCCCGCGGACATCGCTGTTTCTGGGGATTCCGGGATTCCATTGGGACCAGGCTCTCCCGCTCCCAGCCGCTTCGATCCCCCGGAACTCCAAGCACCAGTGATGTGCGAAAGGAGGGCTTTGTTGGGTGAGTTGACATCACATTTGGGTGGAATACGGTGGAACTTGAGTTCCCTGCAACTCTCAAAACGTGATGGTAGTGAAAATTGGGTACCCCATGGTACCCCAATACTTATTATAGATGGTTAATGTTGGTTAATACCCAAAAATAGACTAAGTGACTAACGTCTGCGGTCCCCTGGATCTTCATTGAGACCTCCCATAGGAGTTCCACTGGCCTGGCTTGGCAAGTCTTGGAGAAGGGTCAAGGGCAGGGCTACCCGGGCTACCCTTTGTGGGGCAGATTGGATGTTGGATGATGGGCGACTCTATTGATCACTTTTGTTTTTAGAATGACTATAGATTATACTATCGATTATACTATCGATTGTACTATCGATTCTACTATAGATGACTTTGTTGACTGACTCCAAATTTGAACCACAGCCTTGACAAATGTCAATGTTGTTATGATGTTTCACATCAGCATGCCGATGAAGAGTGATCAATCAACGTCGGGGAAGTGAAGCCGCAGCATGAACCAATTCACGAAGTAAGGAAAGCCACGATGCTAGGTGAGGATATTCTGGATATTCATGGGCGAATTTCTTGCAACTTTGAGTTGGAAATTGAGGAATTGAGGAACCATGAGGAGTGCTCTCAGGAGATCAGCTAGGAGATCAGCTAGGAGATCAGCTAGAGTCAACTCTCCAAGAACGCTTGCGTGCTGTGCTGAGGAGCCCACCCCTGCTCTCGGACACGGTGCTGGTGAGGCCGTTGCATCGATTCATCTGATTCTGGCAAACCATATATTAACCATTATTTAAAATTATTTATCCACATTATATGGTTGATATATGGTTTATATATGGTTAATATATGGTTCATATATGGTTATATTGTCCAGAACTGAAAACTGCTTTCTTTTCTTACCGGATGTGGCCACCAGGTATACTGGCTGGAGGGCAGGAGATGGACAGCTGATTGATAGCAGGGAAGCGCAGCAGTTTTGCTTGGTCCAGTCTGTCCTCACCGATGGTCTCAGATGGTTCAGGTAGCAGTATGACGCATCGGTGATGTCCCGGAATGTGTTGAATATAGGGGGAGATTCGAGTGTTGTGGGTTTCCTATGGTTTCCTACAAATGATCAACACACCATTATGTCTGGGAATTTGAGGCTCATACTTGCGACAAGGGGACACCAAAGTGAAGATGACTAGCGTCATTCCAGGCAGGAGGGATGCAGGTTGATGGTTGTCCAGATTTGGCACATTTTAATTGCTGTATATTGCTGTGTACCAGGGCCTTTGACCAAGGGCCTTTGATGCTGCGACATAGACTCCGCAACTTCTGATTCACATGCCCAAGATCGCCAATATCAAGAGATCCACTGGACCAGGCTGGAAGGAGGGTCTGCAAATGATGTCACCGGGCGAGAAGCGAAGGCATGGACCTTGATTCCGGGGCAGAAAAATGCTGACGCAATCCATTTCTACTCCGAAACCATCCATTTTTAAATCTGTTTCTTAAATCTATTTGAAGAAGTTGCTGGTGGCACCTTCCAGCCATCCATTTTTCATCAACCATTGGTCCAGTATGGTCCAGTCGATGTCGATGTCAGATCCCAGGTTTTGGATCCCCGCAGACTTGGGCTTTGTCACGGACTGGTTTGGGCTAGAACTGGATGTGCTGGATATGCCATGATGCTGGCATGATGCTGGCATGATGCTAGAGAGTCTTTCTGGGCGGAGGCATGTTCGTACTTTCCAAAGGAACTGACTGTTGTTAGAGTTCCTATTGAACGACCAAAAAGTAGGTTGAGTGAATTTTTACCATTTCCAGAAGGGCCATAGCCACCTGGTCAGGACGGTATGGACGAAGAGGAGGCTGGGAAAATCGAAAGTTCAAGACGTATCTGTGGGGGTTGAAGAAACACATATATTACTAGTATAATGTGTATATAATATGTACATATATATATATAATAATAGTAATAATAATGATAATAATGACAATAATAATAACAACAATAATAACAATAATAAATATAATAATAATGAGAATATTAATAATAATAATAATTAATAATAATAGTAATAATAATACTGTAATAACAATAATAATAACAATAATAATCATGATACTAATATAATATATATATATATATACACACTATATATTATATCCCTATATATTATACCATTTTCCGATGCATGTACTTTCTAATCCCTTCCATGTAAAACACCCCCGGCCGAAACCCTGGATCTCAGGCCCCTGGACCTCCTGGAGATTTGGTCTACGACGTGGAGTTCGTTGGTGCAGGGAGCCCTGGGACGATTTCTTTGGAATACTTCGAATCTACATACTGTATACATATGTGTACATTATATATATAATATATATACTCTATATATAATAGTATAATACATAGTTAATTACATAATGTTATACATAGTATGATATGCACAGATGTATGATTCTTATGTATATATATATACATATATTACAAGAAACCACTTTACAGTGTGACTGAAGTGGTGAGGTGACAGAGCCCGAAGCGGATCCCATCTTCGTGTACGTGGGGGTAGCAGGCGGAGAGTGGGGCAATGCTGACTACTATCATAGTAATATAGTATCATAGTATATCATAGTAATATACTGACTACTATTGACTACTATCATATTTTCTTGGAGGTTTCTGAAGAGGTTTCCAGAAGGGCAGAATACTGTGAATTGATGTGACATCTCGAGCTTTTGCTAGCAGGATCAGTGAGCCACCGAATTTCAGGATCTTCCAAGTGCATGTCTCAAAAGTGTGAATAAGTGCATGCTACACTATAATGAATACATCAAGTGAATAAGTTCATCAATAATTCTTTTTGAATGTTTTAAGTTCATCAATAATTGTTTTTGAATGTTTTTGATCTCTCGAGCATCGTTAAAAAAACACAACCTGCTTTGGCTTCACCGTCGTGGTCTGCCAGCTGCCTTCCTGTTCACCTTAACAAGCATCTACGCTCTGGTAGCTGAAGAGCCAGAGAGGCTGGGTTGCTGCAGCTTGCTATGCCATTTGAACATATATTTTGCCGCTGAACATCAGGATGCAATCATTTCTTACTATCGACTTGATGTACTGCAGTGGAGTTTCGATTCTCCATAGCTGTGGCTGTAACTACAATTGGCTGTCGGTTGTTGGATTGTTACATGAGGGTTATGAACGACCTGATCATGCACTTCAATGTCCCATGTCTGCCATATCTGCTGATTGCTCACGCCACGGCATGAAACATCTTTTCCCCCCTTTGGGACATTCTGTGTTAAGCAGAATTTCGCGCTCCCATGAGAAAGTATCATCACCCTGCATTCTATTAGCCTAGTCCTTCTGCGTTAGGCCGGAATATGATACCCAAGCTCCCTTCTCCTTTTTTGAGCGACCGGACAAGTGAGAGGCTTGAGAGGCTTGAGCACATGATTCTATGCAAATCATTGGAATATTTCTTCAGACGTAATGACTTGTCAGCTCTAGTCCATGGATAGCAAGCAAAATGGAACACCCTTGGCACCCCTGACATGGTATGAAATGAGAGGATTTCATTCCGTTGAAACAAAATCTTGGCACACCAGATTTTCTCGGAGTAACTTGCAAGAAGAGCCTGACTTTTTAAGCGAGAAGAGTCACTCGCTGAGGGATTTTCTTGGCGTTAGAAATCCCCAACCGAAGTGCTCCAACGACCTGTGCGGTACAAGCACTCGGAGATGGTCCAGACTTTGTCCCCTGCACGTTGAGACCTGTTGAGTCCCAAACAAAGTGACCATTTCATCGATAGGTTTAGGCCGTTGAGGCTATGGCGAGTCGCAATTGGAATCCCGAAGCTTCCGGAGCTGTTGCCCAGCTGTTGCAATTGGATGGTGAGTCGCAAGGTTTTTGGGAAGTGCCACGAGTCTTCATTGCAGCAACCTTTGCTTCGCCTGCCTTCCCAAGACACTCACGTCTAGAGTTGAGAAATGATGGACCGAGGAGATTGGATTGACCCTAAAATCTCCATCTGAAGATAAGGACAAACCTTCCATCATTCATGTCTTCAACATAAATTCAATTTTTAATCAATTTTCGGCACCTTAGCAAGATTCACTCCCTTGATCTGCAGAAGAGAAAAGATGTGGAGGGGATTGTGACAAGCTTTGACATGGTTGCATCAAAATGACGTTGAGGGAGCGAGATTGATCTGCCTGTCAAACATTGCCATAAATTTCCATGCTCCACCTTGCTTTCACTGTGCGACTGGTGAAGTTTTGGCTCCGTTCCTGCCACTGGGTCGCCAGGCCGCGGTTTGCAGTGTTTTTTGAAAACCACTGTGGTGGTTGCATGAGGCAGTCATGGGCTGCAGCTGTAGCAAGACAACTGCAGCGCCCCGAGGTAAACCTCTCCCGTCCCTGCTTGGTTCCAGCTTGAAGCTGCACCTGTCTGATGGCGAAGGCGACCAAAAGACTGACCGCAGAAAACGAGGGCTGCATGAGAGGTTGAGTTCAACCCGTTCAACCGATCTGGAGTCAGGTGGTTCTACTAGCAGCTCAGTGAGTTGGGAAACGGAGTTGCTGCGGGTGAGTTCGGACCTAGAACAGAAGTTGAAGGATCCACACTTCGTGGCGCAATGCTGCGACTTGGATGGTTCTGGTGATTTGGATATGCACGAGCTGGGCCACGCTGCCCGGGCTTTCGGCATGAAGTTGTCACCAGAGAGGCTACGGCAACTGATGGCTGGAGCCAAGCGCGCCAGCAAGGAGCGCTTCGCAGAGGTTGTAGCTGAGCCAGTTCTGCCATCTGAGAGAACTCGACCAACCGTTCCCCAGTCGTTGCGCGGCATGGCCCTGGGGCAACTGCAACACCTGGAGGCATTGTTCATCCAATCCGGGTGGCTTGCTGCACAGTGCGATGCTTACAATGCAAAGCATGCGGATGCCATCCGTAAAAAAGAGAAAGGTTTCTTCCAGCGAGTATGCAACTTGTATTCTCTGGATGCCTATGTGGTCAGTCCAATGTCGAAACCTGGCCATTGTGCAGCTAGAGAACAGGATCGTACAGGGAGTGTGCCACCAGCAACTGACAAGATGTCATTTTCCTCGTTGCTGAACCCCAATGGTCTCATTGTGCATTGCTTTGTGTCCCACTTCTGGGGGAAGTTGTTCAGTGAGACCGTCACAGCTCTTCGGCTGTGGGCTGAGCATTACCAACGATCGGACGCAGGGACTGCGTCAACCACTACGTTGGGCACTGCGGGCACTGCCTGCCCAAAGGCTGTGGTCTTTTGGATTTGCCTCTTTGCCGTGAATCAGCACGATGTGGCTGACGAAGTAGGAGACAGTCCGATGCAAGGACCCTTCAATGCAGCAATTGCCAAAGCCACAGGTGGTGCAGTGATGGTTCTGGACCAAGACATCAACCCCTTTAAGAGAATCTGGTGCCTTTTTGAGGCAGGGTTGGGCTAAAGTTTACATGTTAAACCATATTAAATTGTTTAAACTTCCAACTGTTTAAACATGTTTAAACACGTTTACAGAGATTCCCCAAAGAACGTCTAAACGTTGCATGGGAGACCTTCGAGGAATGTTGAAACATGGAGGTGGAGTTAGACACCCCTATGATCAGGCTATAACCAATAAACATCGACTCGGTAGCATAACCACCTATAATATCCTATCATCACCAATCAACAGCGGTATGGTTGCACAATGTTACACATATTTGGTTTAAACATGTTTAAACATCAGTAAGAAATTGGATTCCTTTAAAGATCTTTAAAGCATGTTTAAGCAAGGAAGTGGCCCTGGAGGTGTCCCGCCTCAAAGAACTCAATCAACCATTTGAGTTGATCTGTGAAATGGGCTCCCTATCCAGACCTGGGAGCTTGGAAGGAGCCTTCAAGGCCAAACCTGATGCCATGAAGCGCATTTTGCAAGCCACGGTCGAATCTTTGTGGACAGTGTCAGCCATCAAAGCACAAGCCTCAGTGATAGAAGACAAGGTTCACATTTGGCAAGAAATTGCCAACCCAGGTAGCCGCAAGGTCATTCGTGGAATGTACACCCTTCTTTGCAATATGCAACATTCCGATGAACTTCCTGAGGAAAGCCACTTTTGGCTGACAGATTTTGACAGATACATTCAGTCGCTGCTCTCCACATCTTTGCTGCTCTTCTTGTTGAGCCACCAATATATCAAATCTGCAGCGCGGTGCTGTGCGCATGGCGCTTGCTTCACAAAGGAGCAATTTCAACAGATCTATGACCAGCTTTCTCCAGAGGAACAGCCTGGTTGGCTAAGCCAGCTTCTCAATGCGAACGCGCGCGACGAGCGGCTGGACACCGTTCATTTTTTGCTGCACTTGCGTGCGGACACTGAGATGGTTTGGCAGGGCAACACCGCCCTGATGCATGCTGCCAATGGTGGTCAGCAGGCAGTTAGCCGGCTGTTGCTGGAGCATGGTGCCAATGTGGCAGCTGCCGACAGTGATGGTACCACTGCTTTGATGAGAGCTGCCTTGGGTGGTCATCTAGCAGTGGTGCAACTACTGTTGGACCATGGCGCCGATGTGAAAGCCACTGAAATCGATGGTACCACAGCTTTGATGCACTCTGCTCTCGCTGGCCATGAAGCTGTAGTGAAGCTGCTGTTGAAGAACGGCGCAAGCGTGCTGAGAGCAGAGGAGGATGGCACCACCGCTTTGATGGGTGCGGCTTTAGGTGGTCACACCGCCGTAGCCAAGCTGTTGTTGGAGCATGGCGCAGATGTCTTGGCTGCAGAGGATGATGGCATGACTCCTTTGATGGGGGCAGCCTTGGACGGTCACGCAGCTGTTACACAGCTTTTGCTGGAGTACCGTGCTGATGTGGCAGCTCTGACCTGCAGTGGAATGACTGCGCTGAATTTTGCAGCAGAAAGTGGTCATGACAAAGTTGTGAACTTGCTCCTGAACCATGCTGGTGACTCGGAGTCTGTCGACCACGTGAGCAAAGTGATGCCTCTTGGGACGAACAGTGACCAGGATGGCATGGAAAGATTAAAGAAAAAATATGGTGCAAAGACATCAAAGGCACCGAAGACATCTACTGACTTCACTAAGACATCCACAACTATCTGTGTTTGAACGAGCACTTTGCTGCGCCAAAGTGCCGGCCGCATAGTCACATAGTCAGGTAGTTTCTTTTACATGGCAGACAGTGCCACACCAGCTTGAGCAACGTAGTTTCGTCATGTATTGACTACACAGATCTACATAGCCAATTTGCCGGTGCAAAGCGACAGAACAAATGAGGTGACAGCAATGCCATGTGACCCTCCGGCAAACATGGAACTGGGATTTCCCAGCCCAGCTATGTTTACCCAAGGGTAGATAAGCAGTTTTTTTGGACTTCAGGAAAGCCATGGAAAGCCTTGAAATTCGCATGCGAAGCAACGAATCTGAAAGCTGCTGACTTTGCGGCGAGAGGATCAACGGCAGCATCAATAGATATCAATCGCCCATTCGCAGGATTCAACATGGCGTGTCATCTTCGAAAGCTTCCATTGTGTTGCCATGGCAATGGGATAATGTACAAATATCATCAAATATCAAGAAATCCTTTAGTACGTTTAGTACGTTTTTTTGTCTTCAATTGGTACTTCATGTTCCATCATGTTCCTTTTTGCTTCGGTATTTCATCAGTTTTCCGTGCGCGGAGCAATGAGTGAAGACTTCGCCCATGCGAAACGGCGCTTTCAAAGGCGAGGACATGCGAGGACCACCGGGCTGGATTGCCTGCTTAAAACAAGCCATTCTGTTTGATATTGACATGTGACATGAATTGACATGATATTGACATGATATTGTTTGATATTGATTGATGAGGTGATGATTGAAGCACTGCCAAAGTGCATCTGGTGATGATTCCCAGCGGCATCTGGCATTGGAGGCTCACTCTGCAGGCCCTTGAATTGGCAGGTCGGAAACTCAGGGCCAGTGGCGTGAAGATGGGGAGCCATGAGCAGTTGGGCTTTATTTTCTCTCGCAGTGAGACAGGGTGAGACTCTATACAGTCTATACACATGTAACATGTAAATCTTACATCATCTTACATCATCTTACATCATCTTACATCATCTTACATCATCATCTATCAACGGTATCAGAGACCTTTGTATGTCCTGTGTGCAGAGTCGTGCGCTGGACCGTGTTCTTTTCAGCGGTCAGCTGAGGGGTTCGAAGGTTCAGCCAAAGAGACTCACAGACGACACAGCGACTGCAAGGCATATGAATGCAGAATATACCATATGATAAATGTAGAATATAACTATATATTAACATCCGTCAAGTCATCATTTTGCTCATTGGCTCGTGGATGATTTCGCCGCGCAATGGACGATGTCACCGAGAAGATAACGATCAAGGTGGCTTTGGTCAGCGGCCGATGTGAGTCGATTTCCATCTCAAAACAATGCCGAGTCAGTGTTCTGACCGCAGCGGCAAAAGATGCTTTGCAGATTTATTCCCTGACCTTATCCAAAGCTGGAAACATTTTGAATCCAGAAGATTCTCTGGTTGACCTCGATGTCAGCGATGGAGATATCTTGATGGCCATCGCTGAAGTGCCCTTGTTGGCGGCCACTGACTTCGCTTTTCTGTGCTGGTCCTCCAGCAATGGCGCTGTGGCATGGGGCAATCCCAACGAGGGTGGTGATGTCAGCAAGGTGGCAGGGAAGCTCAAAGATGTAGAGAAGGCTGGACCTGGAGACCATGGTTTGTTGTCCGAAAAAACAGGGGCTGATTGGCCTGCAATTTATGGCAATTTCAATGGGGAAAGGGATGATACACCGATAAATCATGAACATTTTCAGACACACATTTTGCTTTCAGATCTTTCAGTTGGAGGTATTTATCATTCTGAGGCATGGACACATGTTTTCCACCTGATATATGATGATATATGCATGCTGGACATGTCTACAGAACGGTTGAAGCGGCGACATCTGGAGGTTCAGGCCTCAAATGGAGCATTTGCTGCCATCCTCAAGGACGGATCTGTGGTGACTTGGGGCAATCCTGTCGCCGGGGGCGACAGCCGTGAGGCTGGGAATGTTTCAAAATTCCCTGGAAAAGGTAACCATTTGGGGGTATAAGTCTATAGTATAATATACTATACTATATATATACTATATACGTATATATATATATATAACCTATATATACTATATATCTATATACTATATATATATATATACACTATATATATATACACTATATATACTATATATATATACACACTATATATACTATATATATATATATATACATATACGTGTATATATATATATATATACGTATTGTGAGAGGCCTCACAAAGGTAGCTGAATCCCAAGTCTCCACCCGAAGAACGCTCTGCGCCTTTTCCCACCTCACGATGTTCGGATGAAGAAGGGTGCCTGGCCACATGAATCACCAAGGGCGTCCTCGCCCAGCAACCTCCCTGAGCTTCCAGAGTAAATCAAATGGCACAAACACTTTCCCTACCCTCCTCACTTAACATGACCCTTAATGGATGGGATCTTGATGCTTTCACATGGTTCCACGTTGCAAGCAAACGGAAGGATTCATACCAGGCAGCTGGAAGGAAATTGCAATGGAATCTTCATGCAACAATCGTGCAAATCATATATATATATATATTTGTATACAATAGCATGGCTTCAGGTGTTCCAAGCACACCCACAACATGACGCATTGGCCCGTCCTTTGCCTCCAATCTTTTGCCATGTTGCCACGCCGCCATGTTCGAATGTCTGTGTCTAGCAAGGAAAAACACTCTCGCAAACATGCCTTTGAGACATAAACGCGCGTCCAATTTTGGTCCCAGAAACAAGACCGCGCTCTTTGCGGAAGACACCGCAAGCTCCAAATTTGGGACCCCCAAGAAAGTCACTGTTTCAAGGCACAAACTTCTAGAACAGGGCCTCACACTAAACCCCATGTTCGCCCATAATATGTCAAAATCTACGGTTTTCATTGATTTTCCACATGACTGGGTGGATGAACATCCATTTGCCAGCTACGTAAGGGCGCGAGTGCTTTGACCCAGAGCCAGGTCCAACATGAATTGAAAAACGTCAAAGAAATTCAGTCTGACGGCACCGCCTTTGCTGCTCTGCGCGCGGACGGACGTGTCTTGACCTGGGGCAGTGATCGCTTAGGTGGCAATAGTCAGGAAGTGCAAGGGCAACTCACAGAAGTTCACCATATCCAAGCGGCTGAGGGTGCTTTTGCAGCAATTCGAAAGGATGGAAGTGTAGTGTCCTGGGGCAACCCACTTGCTTCTGACTGCAGTGATGATGTGCAAGAACAGCTCAGAGACGTCCAGCAGATTCAGGCGACCAGGGGAGCATTTGCCGCACAGCTTGCAGATGGGCGAGTGGTTACATGGGGCAATAAAGACCTTGGCGCTGTGAGCAGAAGAGTCCAAATTCGTTTGCAAAATGTTGTGCAGATAAAAAGCACTGGTGGTGCTTTTGCTGCAATCTTGTCTGACAGATCTGTTATCACTTGGGGAAACCCTAAGAATGGTGGTGACAGTTCCCTTGTTCAACCACTACAGAATGTGAAACAAATTCAAGCTTCCCAAAACGCCTTCGCCGCTATCCTTTTTGATGGCAAGGTCGTTACGTGGGGGTGTCCATATTCTGGGGGTGACTCTAGCAAAGTTGCTGCTCAGCTCGAGAATGTGAAAGAGATACAAGCCAATAAGGTTGCCTTTGCGGCCATTTTATCCAATGGTGAGGTCGTTACATGGGGCCTCTCCAATCAAGGCGGCTGCTGTGCTCACGTTCAAACTCGCCTCAAAGGGGTGAAACAAATTCAGGCCACTCGTCTGGCATTTGCTGCGCTCCTGTCAGATGAAACTGTGGTTACCTGGGGACATCCCAATTTCGGTGGTGACAGCAGCAGGGTCCACGAGAAGCTACAGAACGTTCAGCAAATCCATGCCACCAGTGCAGCCTTTGCCGCCCAGTTAGGAAATGGAACCATCGTTGCTTGGGGAGATCCAAATGCAGGTGGTGAAAAGGATCCTGCTTGCCTTCTGCAGCTTGTGCCAAGTGCAATGGGCATCCTTGGCCGGAGGCTGTCTCACATCATCAGCAAAGCACGAGCAGATCTCACTGAATTATGACACTATTAGTTCGACGTCAGACCTCATCGGACGGGAAGAAAAAGATTTTCGCAGCGTCTCGCTCTTGCGTTTTTAGATGGCTATGGGTCACAACTCAGAATAATGTCAACCAATATCATATTTTGTTTGGATAAACATCATATTTTTCCCCATACTTGGGGGGATAAACATCCATTTATATCCAATATATTCCACTATATTATGTTTATATCCAATCCCCGATGGTTGGGCGATTTGAACCAAGGTCAGGACCTCCATTCCCTAAGAGCTGACCAGGCGATGACGTTGTTGGCTGAGCGGCGGAGCGGCTGAGCGTATGACATATATGACATGGATCACCTGGAAATGTGTCATCCGCACAGTCCGCACAGGTATATGTGAAGCAACACATACAGGAGCCGAAGCTGCACGCTGAAACTTGCCGAGCTCTTGTCTCAGCAAAACAGTGTGGTAAAATCAATGAGGATCACACCCCTATACTATCTACCCTGTACTGTACTATCTACCTGATTTCACACCATGTTACCATTTGGGGAGATTCCAGGAAGCCGCAGCCACACCAGGAGAGCGTTGTACGCCTGAATGGTCTCACAAGCCGAATGCATCGCTGTGGAGCACGGGTTGAATCTTGGCGGTAAATTATGAAGCTGTACGACGTACTGTACGACATTCCTTGATTTTCACAAGCTTGAGACTCCAAGGAGCAGCAGGGCGAAGAAAAGAGGAAACTGGAGGTGATGGGATGGATTTGGATCGGAATTGTGTTTCTTGTGGCAAATCTGAGCATCATGAAATAGTAGTGAGTAGTGGTTTCATTGGTTGATATTCCTTTTCGACACAATAGTTTTACAGTTCTTCATTCAGGTTTTGCTTCTTGACCCTCTTAGCCTATGGCCTATGGCAACATCCAATTCCTTTCAGCGCCAGATGCGTGTGGCAGAGCTGACCCAGGCTAAGGCAGAGTTTGGTTTGTGGAGTTGCATGGATGCTCGTTTTGGATGCACCAGGCTATGCCAAGCTGGTTGTAGATGTCAGATAGACACAGTGTGGGGTTCGAGTCCTTTTCCTTTGCAAGGATAGTGAAGAACATGTTTGCAACATCGCGTGCTTCAGCTGCCAGAAACATTGGTGCCGTGGTCGAGGTTTGCCATGGACCTTTGTTTCCTTTCATCTCAGAGGACACTGAAGCGTCTGGAGACCCAAGTAACCGACAGAATCACCTGAATGAATCAGCATCGGAACTTTTGGGTGTACTTTGAATAACTCATAGAATTCAACAGTTGATGTGCTATGACATGATGTGCATGACGTGCTGTGTTTGGCGCTCAATAGAAAGATGATTTGCCATCAGCTACATCGCGATGTGCCTGTGACTGCAGACAAACACTGCCCTGGCAGACCTGGCAGACCTGGCAGACCTGGCAGGTCGGAAGCACAAGTCCTTCCCACATCAAGTCCTCAGCGACGGCGCCCTTTGCGCTGTCTGCGCTGTCCGCGCTGTCCCCGCTGCGAGCGGCTGCAGAAGAAACTGATGCAACTCCGGGGCAAAATGCGTGCGACGTTGGGGGACTCAGGGATAGATTTTCAATTGGATTGATATGATGAAATCCTTAGTTGTATAATGATGTGTATATAAATATATAATATAATCTGTATGTATAATGATATACACATCATTCGAATTCATTCGATTCTTTTCAATTCTTTCAGCAAGACATATTCAATTCCATCAGCAATGCATTGGATTCCCAGTCAGTTCCCATTCAATTTCCATTACCCTCTGGTTATTTAACAGTTCGCCATGGAAAATCACCATGCTATTAATAGGTAAACCGGTAAACCATCTATTTCTATGGGCCATCTATACCATGGCTATGTGAGTCATAACCAGATGGTAAATCCCATCAAATCGGATGACAGTGGGACCCGAGGCGCTGTGCTGCGTTCCGTCAGCTGCAGAGGGCCCAAAGAAAGGTCTCTGCGCAGCTGCAGAGCCTCGCGGCGACGGTGAGGTGCCGTCCAGATGGTGCCGATTTCTTGAATTTCTTTATGTTTTGTGTATATATATATATATTTATAGTATACATAGATTTTGATCATTTGATATATATTATAAAACTATATAATTATATAATCATCATATAATCATTATATAGTCATTATATAGTCATGATATAATCATTATATAATCATTATATAGTAATTATATAATCGTATAGTCATTATATAATCATTATACGATTATCATAATTAACTATAATTAGAAATTTCTTTCATTCCTTTTATCTTTGATTATTTTGATTATTTTTTTGGCGGCAATGTTTACCCCACTGCCACAGCCAATGCAAGACCGGTGGACCGTCCAGGCAGGAAGATCAGCAACTTGCGATCTTCGTCTCCAGACGGAACATCCACCTGGAGGTGATTGGGAAATTGGAATGTCACTGATGTCACTGGCATTCGTAAAACGGAGCAGTTCTGCAAGAGGCCATTTTTGAAAAAGAGCAGAGCCCTGGGATGACTGGGATCACTGGGATCACTGGGATCACTGGGATCACTGGGATCACTGGGATCACTGGGATCACTGGGATCACTGGGATCACTGGGATCACTGGGATCACTGGGATCACTGGGATCACTGGGATCACTGGGATCACTGGGATCACTGGGATCACTGGGATCACTGGGATCACTGGGATCACTGGGATCACTGGGATCACTGGGATCACTGGGATCACTGGGATCACTGGGATCACTGGGATCACTGGGATCACTGGGATCACTGGGATCACTGGGATCACTGGGATCACTGGGATCACTGGAATCACTGGGATCACTGGGATCACTGGGATCACTGGGATCACTGGGATCACTGGGATCACTGGGATCACTGGGATCACTGGGATCACTGGGATCACTGGGATCACTGGGATCACTGGGATCACTGGGATCACTGGGATCACTGGAATCACTGGGATCACTGGGATCACTGGGATCACTGGGATCACTGGAATCACTGGGATCACTGGGATCACTGGGATCACTGGGATCACTGGGATCACTGGGATCACTGGGATCACTGGGATCACTGGGATCACTGGGATCACTGGGATCACTGGGATCACTGGGATCACTGGGATCACTGGGATCACTGGGATCACTGGGATCACTGGAATCACTGGGATCACTGGGATCACTGGGATCACTGGGATCACTGGAATCACTGGGATCACTGGGATCACTGAGATCACTGGGATCACTGGGATCTGGTGATCTTGATCGGTTCTGCCATCGACAATGGCATGCTTGCAACACATCCAGCTTCGTCTTAACCCCGAAGAAATTTTTAACTATGACATTTGTGCAATACCAATAATGTACCAACATACCAAAGTGGCTCTTCCCCTTTCCAACAAGACTCGTTCAACGAGGTGCTCTTTGATCGCCTCCTCCTTGCGCGTTTCCTGAGCACCTGGAGGGGGAGCCTGAGCCCTCGCTCCAAGGCTCACAGTTTTCCATACAGATCCACCACCCATAGCATTGCCCTGCGACCAGGCGAAGTTGCAGCTCGGGACAGAGAGATCAGAGAGGCGAAAAAACGGGACTGGATGACTGGATGATTCATGAACCTGGCTTCACTTTTTTAAGGGCTGATGATCCTGGAAAGTCATTACTTCTATACAGTTTTGACATGTTTTCGACATGGCTTGACCTGGTTTCAATTGGTTTCACCTTACCTCTGGATGCTGGATGACCATTTCATGTGCCAGGATGGCATCCAGTGAGGACGGAGGCACTGGCAGATTGACAGATGACTGGCCCTGGAAAATTAACCCTCACCAGATCTCACAAGGACTCTGACATTGGCTTTCAGATAAATGGAGGGATGTGTTTCACAGTTTGTCACAGTTTTCACAGGTTTCACGCATTCATGGCTTTCATGGCTGTCTCTGTTGCAGACCCAGTTCCATGTGCAGACGACACTTAGCGTAGTCCAGTCTAGTTCCGCGGAACTGTAGACTAGACATTTCCTTCACCGTATCACAGATATCATCGAAATCATATTTATTTTGCTTTATTTCGTAATGTGTATATATACGCGCATTTAGACGCTATACATAACGTTGAGACAACGGATATCTATACGTGTATAAAACTAGACGACGGATGGCCCGAGAGCGTAGAAGAGCAGGGTCTTCTCTTGTTAGTATGGAGACGCAATATTAGAAACGATATATGAAAGCTCTGTTATAGGCAGTCGAGAAGAGGAGTATCAAGACAGGACAGTGAGAAGTGCAAGACAGTAGTTTGCATCGCAAACACTTTTACAAACAGACGCTTTTTACACACAGACGCTTTTAAACAAAAAGCTTTTACACACAGAGGCTTTGTACACAAACACTGCAACACAAACACTTTTACACACAGAAGCTTTTACATACAATCACTTTTACGCACAGACGCTTTTACACACAAACCCTTTGACACACAGACGCTTTTACACACAGACGCTTTTTACACACAGACGCTTTTTACACACAGACGCTGTCACACACAAACACATGTACACACAGAGGCTTTGACACAAACACTTTGACACAAACACTGTAACACAAACACTTTTACACACAGAAGCTTTTACATACAAACACTTTTACGCACAGACGCTTTTACACACAAACCCTTTGACACACAGACGCTTTTACACACAGACGCTTTTTACACACAGACCCTTTTTACACACAGACGCTGTCACACACAAACACATGTACACACAGAGGCTTTTACACAAACACTTTGACACAAACACTTTGACACAAACACTTTTACACACAGAAGCTTTTACATACAAACACTTTTACACACAGACGCTTTTACACACAAACGCTTTGACACACAGACGCTTTTACACACAGACAACCTCTACACACAGACGCTTTTTACACACAGCTCTTTTTATACACACAGGACAAGAACGGCACCAGTTAAAATCGCAGTTTTTAACCTCAGTTTTTTTGCGCTCGACCCTCTTTCGTGCGAAGGGTTGCTCCAGGACAAGTAAAATCGCAGTTTTAATTACCTCAGTTTTTTGCCGATCGAACCCTCATTTCGTGCGAAAGGGTGCTCCGGGACAAGTCAAATCGCAATTTACCTCAGTTTTTTGTGGCCATCGATCCATCATTTCGTGCGAAAGGTTGCTCCGGACAATCAAATCGCAATTTTACATCAGTTTTTCCGATCGAACCCTCCTTTCGTGCAAAGGGTTGGCTCCGGGACACGTAAATCGCAATTTTACCTCAGTTTTGTAGCCGATCGACCCTCATTTCGTGCGAAAGGTTGCTCCATGACAAGTCCAAATCGCAATTTTTACCTCAGTTTTTGCCGATCACCCCTCATTTCGTGGCGAAGGGTTACTGTTTCGTGACTTCGCGACGCACCACCCTCGGCCTTAAGAGAGAGATAAAAAAGAAGGCGAGAGAGAGAAAGGAGAGAGATGTGAGAGAAGTGTGAAGATTGGAGCGATGTGAAAATGAGCAGATGTGAGAGAAGGTGTGAAGATGAGCAGAATGTGAGATTAGCCGAAACATGTGGAGGAGATGTGGAAGATGAGCAGAATGTGGAAGATGAGCCAGACAATTTTAGAGCAGATGTGAAGATGAGCAGATGTGAGAGAAGATGTGAGAGAAGATATGAAGATGAGCAGATGAGAGAAGATGTGAGAGAAGATGTGAAGATGAGCAGATGTGAAGATGAGCAGATGTGAAGATGAGCAGATGTGAGAGAAGATGTGAAGATGAGCAGATGTGAAGATGAGAAGACGGGATACAGATGTGAAGATGAGAAGATGTGAAGATGGCAGATGTGAATATGAGCAGATGTGACGCTGAGCTGAATTGAGAGACTATGTGAAGATGAGCAGATGTGAAGATGAGCAGATGTGAGAGAAGATGTGAAGATGAGCAGATGTGAAGATGAGAAGACGGGATACAGATGTGAAGATGAGAAGATGTGAAGATGAGAAGATAAGATACAGACCCCCACTATTGGAAGAACCCTGCGCTCAGACGCTCTCGGGAAAAATATATATATATATACACATAAAAAGCAGATTGAATCATCCATTGCGTGACGCCATGGATCCATGTCCTTCCTATCGGTCAGTTTGCTGTTCTTCAATGCCTTTCCGTCAACGTCTGCTGACAGCTTTGGTGGTGGCTTCGTGGTCCATGAGAAGTCCAAGTTCCGCAGGCAGCGCTTTGAAGGACAACTTTTAGCCGAAGGTCTGCGGCTAAACGGCTTTGGCAGCAGTGCCGTGGCCCATGCACGGCTGGATGTCCATCTGCATATTTTGGAGCGATGTCAAGCAAACCGCGCGACCTATTGCTTGATCATGGAAGATTTTGTTCACTGGAAACCAGGAGAACTTATCAAACAAATCAGAGAGGCCCTGCTGCTGAGATTTGATGTGGCAGTACTTGGGCGGAATGAGAATCAGATCCGCTGCGACGATATAGAAGCCACCTTCGATCATTTCAGCCGTTTGACATGCTCTCCTCTCTTCAACTATGCTGTTTTGGTTCACCACCAATATTATAGTAACATGTTGAATTTATTGCAAGAAGACAACGGCGAAGTTTGCGGCTATCACACAGACGTGTACTTTGCCACTGAGAGGCTGTATCGCGTGCCATCCAATGCCCTTTGGTACATTGCATCTCCACTTCCAGTGCAGCTGCGTTCTCATCTCATGAGAACCAAGGGCCATTTTGCTGCTCGTTGTGCACTGGGCCTACATTCCATCAGGCCAATAGTGATGCTCCACCCAATGAGGACAGGTGGAACGAGTGTATGTGACATGGCAGCTGAATGGTATTTGATGGGTGGTCGTGGTGGGGGTGGTTTGGTCCAAAACTGCCGAGTAGATGACATGTCGGGGGTTGGCGGGTCGGAATGGCGTGATCTCTCCGCAAGAGAGGTCCAAGGGCTGTACTCCAAGGGTGTTGGTTTTGTCGCGATGGAACCCAGTTTCACTGCCTGGGACGATGGCCAGCTAAGTGAAGCACCATACAATGGATCTGAGCAGCGCTACAGATGGTATGCAGCCCTTTCGAGCACCGGTTTTTGGGGCTCCTACCTGACAGTTCTGCTGGTGCGCGATCCTATAGAGCGATACTTGTCCTGGCTTCGTTTCTGTCAGCCAACCTGTATTGCCGACCTTTCTGGAGACCCTCGGGCATTTACGTCCACACACCCAGATTGTATTGGAGGTCCTCTATCAAAGTTCGTCCAGCTGTTGTTTCAGCCCCGCATCTCACGGTCTGAACTGGACATGTTGTCTCCTTTACGCTTCGATCATGGCGAGCGAATCTTCACGGCAGGCTGCCGTGGCTACCACAAAGGTTATCACTTGGCACAAGCCAGTAACTGTCTAACGCGGCACTTGCTGCACTTGCCTTCTGCACCCACAGAGTCGGATCTCAAAACAGCCCTAGATCTCGTAGAGCGATTTGAAGTTGTTATGGATCTGACGGCTGCGCCTAATGAGAGCAGCGCGCTCCTCCAAGATGCATTCCGACGGAACATGAACTGTGGAAATCATTGCGAGCTTTTGAACTCCTTCGCAGACTTAATGATGCCTCACAGTCACAACACCCGGAGCAAGGAACCGTTTGCCAAAGCGCTCTCTGACCGTGCTCGGGAGTTGTTGGAAGAGCACAATCTCATTGACAGGGCAGTGGTTTCCAGAGCACACCAACTGATTCAGCAGCGCTATTCCCGCCTTTTGTCAGTCAGGGGTATAAAAGTAGAGCGCAGCATTGTAGCTGTACTTGTACAATTTGTACACGAAATAATCGAAATACATACCCCAAACATATCCAAACATCCCCAAGCTTTGCATCCAACGTGGTGAAATCAGTGGAATATCCCCGACAGGTGAGGCCTTCGAAGCTTTGCGAGGAGGTCAAGGGCGCTCAAGTTGAGTTGTCGAATGTCGAGCCAGCATCAGTTTCTACATGGTTATACATGGTTAACTTCCAGGAAAATCGTTAAATTCTTCTGATGTATTTTTATTGCTGAAAATCGTTAAATTCTTCTGATGTATTTTTATTGCTTTCTTTACCCCCAATTTGAGCCATTTGATGCTATTTGATGTCAATGTTTCGCCAGGCTGTGTGCATGCCTGCAGTGAGCAGATTCTCGTTTCGCAATACATCAATTTGGCGACGCGACACGTAAACGTCCTGCTCACCTTGCAGCTGCAGCATTCTCGCTCAGGACAAGACAACTGACTGACGACAAGAAGTCAGGCAGAACTTTGGAAAGGACAGTTTTGGCGCAAATATGCGCAAATTCCGTAAGTCAGAGTATCAGTACAATGACCCGCATCCAGCGCAGTTGTAACGAAATTGATGAAGGGGAAATTCATGGTGATACATAGCCCATATAGCGGCTATAGCGCTTCAATTCTCTGATTCTAAGAAAAGGATCAAGACACATTTGCATTCCATTCTTGATGCAGGTCAGTTCATCTCGACATCTTTGGCATTGCGATTGAAGGGAGCCACACAGCTGCAAGGCTTCGTTATCCCACATTGTCATATGCTTGAAAAATGAAGATGTGCTCAAAGGTATTTGGGAAGTAAAGAGCCCAAACATACCCAAAAACATAGATATACAATGATATACAAACACACACCATTTATGATCCAATATTAATACATATTAATATATATATATATCTATGCATATATGTGTATATATATATACACATATACACATATTATATATATTAATGAATATATTCCATTATGTATGTGATCCATTAGTGATCGTTCTATCCGACATATCACT
Source organism: Cladocopium goreaui (assembly GCA_947184155.2). Taxonomy (NCBI): domain Eukaryota; class Dinophyceae; order Suessiales; family Symbiodiniaceae; genus Cladocopium; species Cladocopium goreaui. The sequence goes on along the minus strand of CAMXCT020000201.1, from coordinate 98,381 downwards.
GGCAAATTTTCGGTTCCCCCGGCAGGTCACCAGGTCATGGCTATGGTCAGCCTCTATGCACGGGCGGCGAACGTTGCTGTGCTGCGGCGGATCCTGGAGGAGAAAAAATGGTGGATCATTTAAGGGTTTCTAAGGGTTTCAATGGGTTTCAATGGGTTTTATTTTTCAATGCCAATTGGGTTGCATTGAGATTGAAATCAATCGGATCCAATTGGCATTGAAAAAGATCTGCCCTGTGGATAGGCCTGGTCCTTTGCCAAGGGTCGGAAGGCTGGGAGGGTTGGTCGCCATGCACACGTGGCGTGGTGACAATGGTGACCAGTCAGGATAGCTGTATACTGAGGGATGTGGATGTCGAATGATGTTGATGGGATAGGTAATGACTCTCAGTTCAAGTATGTATCATGAAGATTCATGAAGGAGATGGTCCGAATGTTGATGCTCGGTGACCATTTTGGTGGATCATTGATGTGCCTTGTGGAAGGCGCGAATCCTTTGCGATCATTTGCAACCAGTGCGACTTGGCACATCTTGGATGGCTTCGGCTAATGATGTCCCCATTGTCCCGCAACTCCAACAACTTATCATTGTCATAACATTTTAATGGCATGTTTTGTAGGTATACCGCTGTATACCGCGTTTTTAGATAAACCCACATGGACAACAACGGCAACTGGGAGATTCAAGGTTTTCAGTGCCAGGCTTGAGAGGAATTGTTTTATCTCTGTCAACTTAGGCTGTTGACCGGGCAACGAACTGCAAAGAACTGCCCTGGCGAAAATAGCTCCGGCCATCTTGAGCTGATGTTGAAAATTGTTGGTATATGATTGTTAATTATTTGAAGTGAAAGAGAGCTGAACTGATTCCTGTCATGCAAACGTCGTGCAATCTCGCAAGACTGATAGTGTTGACTCTTGAAAGGTCTTTGGGGAATTTCCAAACTTGCCACAAGCTCGGGCTCAAGATTTTTTGCTTGACCCCTCCACAAGCAAGGTGGGGCTAGAGAAAGGGCACTGGTCAGGATGTGGCGAAGGGACAGCACTCCATAGATGTACTCTGCTACAATGAATCCACATGAGTGGCATTCACAAGGATGCATGCTGTCAGTGATGACGCAACAAGACACACAGAGCAACTGAACTGAATTGTTTGCTGTGGTAGCAACATGCATCCATTTTCCAGCTGATGGCTCACGTTCCAGGGATTTTAGATCCAGCACATGGGCAGTTTCCGGTTGTAGCGGAACGGCCCTCGCAAAGTAGAAGATAATTTCATTATAGATTCCCAATTTCCAAAGTTGAATCTCAGGAAAAGCGAATCGGAAGCGCACTGTACGCGGAAAACTGTTTCATTGGACCCCTGGCCCACAAAGCCTCAGCAAAGCCGCTTCAAAACGGCGCAAACGTGCCCGCAACGACACAGATTCGGACTCTTCCTCCTCCACCAGGGAAAGCAGTCAGTACTTATTCGGATGCACGTGCTGGCCCATCTTCTGCCCATGCACCGTCAACGCTTTTGCGTACCATGGACATTTTGACAACAGTTTGCCGTAATCGTAAGCAGAATCTTTGTTAAAGGAACGTAAGCAAAACCTTGGGAAAGCGAAAGAGTTGCGTAAGCTTTGCCGTCAGAATTCTCGCTTGGCCTAGCCCAGGGCAGGGCATCCGAGGGCCATTGACATCAAGTCTAACTGAGTCTAACTTATCCGGTTCAATCCACACCAAGTGTTTGCCATTTTGGGGGTTACATGACAAGCCCATGAGAAGTCATACCCAAGTGGAGTATGTTGGGTGTGCCACGACCACTAAAGTTTTGTCACACTACATCTGTCACTGAACTGACAAGTACCTCCAGGTTTCCGGCTGGTGCAGGAGCACACGTCGGTGCAGGGACCCAGATCAGAAGAGAAAGGTCAAGGATGATGCCCCTAAAGTGTGGGCTCACTTTTCATGACTTCAACATACTTTGATTATTGTAATTTAATGATCGCTGATGATGTTTGTTGATTTTGACGATTTCTGCCTGACCTGCGTTTTGATTCACGGAAGGGGTGAATTGCTGCGAGGTCTTCATACACTTCTACGTTCTGAATTTCAAGCTTTGAGGCAGTGGATGACAGCAGCTTGATCGAGGCTGTCAGAAGGCATGTCACCCACATCATGCACAAAATATACAAAATACATCCACGAATTATTTGTGGTATATGTCATGCCATGTCATGCCTGTTCTTTCAGGTGCCAGGTCTTGCCAGGAGCGATCCTTGCCGAAACACCGATCCTCAGGACTTTAGTGCTCAAAGTCTCGGACTCGATGACTCGAAGCCATGGAGGAGGACATTGCGGGCCAAGACATTGACTCCGAACCTGTGAAGCATGTGGGCAAAGCCATTCCCTCACACCCCAAACGGCCAAAGGTGGAACTATTGAGCGATGACGAAGATGACGAGGATGAGCCTCCGTTGGCCTCTGCTCAGCCGGCAGAAGAACGCCATGAGGTTGATCCAGAGGCCCAAGTGCGAAAAAATGCCGTCCACGTTTATGGTTTAGACTTCCTGAAGACTCATCACATGGAAGAGATCTTTGTCCAGTTTGGGCACAAGTATGTGGAATGGATCAATGCTTCCAGTGCCAACATCATCTTCAAGAACGCTGAGGGTGCCAAGAAGGCCTTGGAGGCACTTTCCTTCCCCAAGACAGAGGATGAACCATGGAGAAGAACTCCTGATATCCTGGTCAGTGAGGGCGTGCCCCCCATCTTCCTACAAATGCGCTTGGCCACGGTGAATGATGTTAAAAAATCCAAGAAATCAGTGCCAAAGGCCATGTCCCCCATGCACTATGCGCAGGTCTTCTACAAGAACCAGCAGCAGGCAATGCGACAAGGCCGAACTGGGCGGCCGCCCAGGAGCAATCCCAAGGCCAAACCCAAGGCTGGCACCAAACGGCTGCTGGTCACGGAGGAAGAGCAACAGAAGCGGCAGAAACGTTCAGATCGCTTTGGAGAAAAATCCTCAGATGCACCAAACGAAGCTGCAGAAGCACCAGCTGATGCCGCCAGTGCAGCTGATGCATCAGCGGGTGCAGATACTGCGACGTCTACCCCAAAGGTGGCCGTTTCCCGGGCACCGCCCAAGGTCATTGGGGTGCCAGCACCGAAGATCCGCCCAGCTGAAGCGCCCAAAGCACCCGCTGAAGCGCCAGAGGCCGCGGAGGCTGGTGACAAATCGACAGCCGAAGCGGCCGAAGCTCCTGCTGAAGCCGCCGAAGCTCCCGAGCCGCAGTCTGATGGATCCAAAGTGGGCAGCTCTGGGGAAGCTGCTGAACAACCAGAAGCGAAATGAAAAAAAATACATGGCGGCCTCACATCCTGTGAGGGTTGATGGTTGGAAGATGTTGGCAGACAAGTATGAACCAATCAAGCAACAGGAATCTTCATCCAAAAAACACCTTCATCTCCCTAGTGACTTCTTGACTTTTCCTCCCTGCGGCCTTGTGCTGCTTGTGTTTGTGCTGCTTGGATCTGCTTGGCCGGAGGTCTTTTCTCGCCATGTTCGCCAATCATGCGATGCAGTTGATCTCCAAGAAGTCCCCACCCAACAAGGTGAACAGCTGGACATAGCTGGACCAATGTGATTCCGTTCCTGTCATTTCTCCCTTTGGTCTTGACCGTCTTGACAGGTAATGGTTGCCTATGGGCACGGCTGCCTCGCTTTTCGATGTTTTCCTTCCACGACCTCGTGAGACAACTCGGCTGCCAGGCTCTTTTCTGCTGCTGCCTTGGTGGTTTATCACTTCGTGGCCAGCGGCGAGTTCGGAGCTCAGAGAACCCGCGGTTCCACCGCTTTCCAGCTCCGTCAAACTCCGCCTGAGGTTCTCTGCAATTCTCACCCTGGCCGTTTGGGACCCCAATCACCAGCTTGAGGAAATGATAGGAAATGAATTGGCCAATTGCGCCCTGAGGTGATATTTCAATGCCTTGGCTTTGCGCTACTTTCTCTACAAGTGCTGCTCACAGCTGGGAAGCCCAACAGACTCTCAGGAATCTCAAGTGGTTTGGGTATGTTTGGGTCATCTCTTTTGGCACTATTTTTGTTGCGATGTTGTATTATTGTACATAATATAAATACAACTATATAGACTATATATAACAATACTATATGTATACGTATATATATATATAATATACGTATATACGTATATATGTATGTATATATACATATATATATATTATTATGTGTACACATTGTGATGATGATACACGAATGTCCCAACACTCGGGCGGCAAGCGGTCAATGCCATGTCAGGGTAGCACTGCTGGCATCTCCGCTCGTGCTCTCGCATTGGACGTTTGGAGCCTGGTACACCAAGGGATGATCACGGGACGTCTTGAGCTCGCAACCGAGAGAGACGTTTCAGGCTTGGTCACTTTGCTTCCGCCTCTCATCAACGTGGGAGACCCGGCCATTTGCGGGTGCAGGGACACTTGGTGCAGCTTGGCATCATAACAGAAGTGACACTTGGTGCTGCGACACTTTGTGCTGCGACTGAGCCGATCAAACAGTTGGAAAATCCTGTGAAGTTGATCTGTTGAAGGTTGCAATCATAATCAGCTGGTTCAGAGCTGACTCAAGGCTTTTGGTGAACCATTGAAGTTTCCGGCCAGGCTGTGGTTGCATGGCTATTTGCCTGTGGATGCCTCTGGCGATTTCGTCTTCCAGGTGCTTTGAGCAGCATCGAATATGTGGTTCTCATGGTAGTGCTGGTTTGTCGACACCATTTCCAAACACTGCCTTAACACTTTGACTTGTTGATTGTGCACTGTCCGAAATTGCTAGCCCGAGTAAACATCAAACATGGTGCCTGATGCATGATGTATCTGAAGATATAGCGCACGCGATTCCATGTGATGCTAGACTGCTGACATAGTAGCCTTTGATTTGTTTGGATTTGAGCACTAGCTGCAATACGTCCACCATGAACTGTGGATTCTCTTCAAGGCTGATTGGCTAGCCGGCTGTGTACAATTTAATATCATTTACCCTCTGGTAATTTAACATAGCTATGGAAAATCACCATTTTTAATGGGAAAATCCATTATAAATGGCCATTTTTAATAGCTATGTTAGTTTACCAGAGGGTAATTTGACAATTGCACCGGTCAACCTTCGGAACATCGCAGGCTGTGGACGTGATTTCGCTGGTCTTGGTCTTCTGGCTCCTGCATCTCGTAAGTTGATTAAGTTGGTCAGCATGCAGAAGTTGTTGCGTCTCTGTTAAGACCAAACATGGCAAGGCTCAGCGGAATCTGCAGGGATTTTCCACCAGATTGAGTTACTTGGGGATCTTGGGGAACATGAGACGAGGCGAAATGATCAATGCTCAAGGGATTTGGCAAGACCGATTTAAACCATTTTTGGTTGGTCAAGGCATATCATTTCTGTCGTGACTGTAGGATGCCAAAAAAGTGATGGACATGATGGGACTTCCTGAAATTCAGCCATGGCAATCCTTGACATGTCGACATGTCCTTAGATTGTGCTCGGCCAACTACCATTCCGATGTCCAAAGTGCACAAAGGCACTCCCTGCTGTTCGAGAAGAGACGCAGCTATCAGGAAGAACAGGACATTTTTTCGACTTTGGGTACTTGGTGGACTTTGGGGGAGGAGAAGCGCTTGTGTTGGAAGGGCACCTGAGTGCTTCAGTGTGATCAGTGGGGACCTGACTGCAGCATTGACCTGTAAGAGTTGGCTCCTGTGAACGTCAATGGCATCGCCTACGAGTTGCTTCCAATGTTTTCAGGACACCTTCCCCGCAACTCCAGTGGTGCCGCCCACAGGATTGTTCATGCCGATTTCAGTGAGAGGTATATGTAAGGCCAAA
>CAMXCT020000201.1:5000-87500 GCA_947184155.2 Cladocopium goreaui | reverse complement strand
AGGGAGGGGATCAACCATTGATTCCATCGGACAGCAATCGACGGCATGGGTTGTCCAATCGAGAAACATAGAGGAAAGCTGGTATTCACTGTCAAATATCATGTATAAATTGATATTCTCTATGTATATATATATATAAATTGAATTAGTGATATATATATATACGTATATATATATATTCATATAAGTTGAATTCTAGAGCCATGTCAAAAATCACCACTTCCAGAGACAATTGATTTAATTGATGCATTTCTACTTGGGTAAAAGGCATCGCTTTTGGGGACACATCCAAACCTCCCATTCTATCAAAATTTGCTGTCCCAATGTTATGTTTATCAGTAAATCGTCATCCTTATTTGGTCAAGTGGCTGCGATTGTTTTTAGGTTGTGTACCACAGGGGTCTCACTAGGCATGTTGCGCTCATTGTTTGTTGTCTCACACCATCACGCAACTAGGGCCTAGGGAACAGTCTTCTATCTTCTTGGGGGTCCAGACAGAAACCATCCATGTTGTGCAGTCAAATTCTTCACGGCTGTATCGCGGATCTTGTGCTGCACTTGCACGTACAGCGAAAGACACATATTGTTACAATTGTAAGACGTTTTGCAGTCATCACATCATTGTTCTATATGGTGATGGGTCAAAACCTATGATTACCATAGTTTGATATATATTTTGGGGAACTTTTATGGAATCACATGGAATAACCATCGGGATTCGCCAGGTTTCTATTGCTTGGGTGGCCTGGAAGCTCCAAGGAGCTGCAACAACGGCGACCACTGTCCGCCGGGCACAGGCGATGGGCCCCGTGCCTGGGAGAAAACGCTGCAAGTTCCAGGGTCTTTCTGCTTTCAAGCCGGTAGGTCCTGGTAGATGCTGATTCTGGTGATTCTGGTGATTTTGGTGTTGTGTTCTGCGCCGCCACCGATACCAGTTGCTGGTGCGTTTAGCCGGGATCCCGGCGCCCAGGTGCTTGTCCCAAGAACTATTTCTGTCCTATCCCAGCTGCAGACGATGCTTGGCAAAAGCGAAGGTTCTGCAGTGGCATCACAGGAATGATTGGTATATGATTGGTATATGATTGGTATATGATTGGTATGTGATTGGTATATTATTATATGATTGGTATATGAATGGTATATGAATGGTATATGATTGGTATATGAATGGTATATGAATGGTATATGATTGGTATATGATTGGTATATGGTGGAAAAAGATGGTGGACGTTTTTTCTACCGAACATTTCATTTGCTGGAGATGATCCTCGGCCAAGGTTCAGCCCTGTCCTGCTGGTGGCCACTGTCCGGGAGGCACCACCAGACCGCAGGCATGCGCAGCTGGCCACTACTGTCGATTTGGAGACGAGGGTACGTGCCCACAGGTGGGACCGGACCGTCCAACCATTAAAACCTGAGAAGTTGGTGCGATCCTACAAAGCTGGTACCCTCTGGTAATTTAACATAACTAATTCTGGAAAATCACCATTTTTAATGGGAAAACTCACTATAAATGGCCATGTTCAATAGCTATGTTAGTTTACCAGAGGGTACCGGAAGCATCTGAAATGGTCAGATGGACCAGCTGAATTTGAAATCGCTGAACCGACGTAGCGACAGGGTCACTTTTGCCCTTTCGGCACAGAGATTCCTCGGAAGTGCAACGTCTTCGCAAGTTGTCGGGAAGCCAAGACGGTCAGGTTACCTTCAAGTTGACGGATGTCGTGGAGGCATGTGGAGGAATCTTGCAGAGCCAGATAATAGAAGCAATATGAACCAAGGCTACCAAGATAGGATAACCATTGATTGTTTGAGTATATTATGTATATTTGATTAATTTGGCTCAAGTCAAGGTGCATTCAGTGCATTCAGTTGTGACAGAAGCACATGTTATGATGCTTAAGGTCCAGAAGGCAGCAAGTCTCCCGATCGATGGTTTTTCTCACTGTTGATTTTGGCCGTTCGAAGCTCGGGGTGTGCTGCGAATTGTGTCGTCACCATTCGTCACCCATCATGAAACTCATTGTCCCCTACACATTTTTTTCGGGTCATCGTTGTTTCTGGTTACTCTTCTTCTTGGATCCTGGCAAATGACGACTCAAAGGCCGTAGTGGGCTTTGCAGTTCTTGGGTCCTTGTACTACTCCAAAATCGTGGACTACGGCTTTGGACTCTGTGCAGGGCGCCCCATATGGCCCCATATTGCCAGACATCAGACATGGTTTGCAATTGCGACTGGCAAAAATCCAGCTGAAACGCTGAAGCATGCTGAAGCCCATTTTTGGTCAATGCTGTGTCTATGTGTGTCTGGTGTGTTGCATGTTTGTTGAGGCTTTGACCGCAACAGCTGTGGGCCTTATGTGGTTAGTGGACGAGGCAATTGCTCTCTTCCTGTCCTTGGCCTTCGTCTCGGTAGCGGCCAATTGGGCCCTGCTGATGATGGGCCAAGTAAGTCCCGCGGTTGGGGGTCTCGGTCCTCGAGAGGTCTCGGGGTTTCACCGGAAACCGGCCACAATGGACGAATGTTGTGATATGTCTGATATGTGATCTCAATGATCTGTCTGAAAATTGCGCAATACCATGGTTTTTTACGATGTATAACGTAGGATTACCGCAGAAATGGGAAATGGGTACCCGGTTTTCAGACCAACATTGCTGTCACAGCCTCAGCAGGGTGAATCACTGTGTCACCGACCGATTTTTAGTTCTTCTTTTCTCGTGAGCATTGACCCGCCGCTGGATTCTCCGAATCCTAATTTACTATCAATATCTATCAATATATATATATACGTATATAATTATATATATATATATACATGTAATACAAAGATGTACAAACTCTATTCATCTTGCGGTGCCACAATGTGCCACATGCCAAGTCCCTAGATCAAGACACAGATGTGAAGTGATTCCGTGTCCACTTTGCGCAGAGGTCGCTTCTGGCCTCGTGGCTGTCACTGGCTGTGTGGCAGTGTTGCTTTTATGGCTGGTGCCCCTGGCAGATTCATAAAACGACTCCTCAGGGTATGGATGATACGGAAGATGTAGTGAGAATGATGCTTCCCAAACAGATGAACATTGTTTCCCTGGTTGCTTTGAATAGGATAAATAGGTTTCTCATGTTTCTCATCCATATTTGGGGACCACGATGTTTCAGTCGATGCCAGGTTCATCCTCCGTCATCAAGACATGTTTGCAGTGATGCCTCGATTGGGTTTGCGAAATTTGGAGGGCAACAAAGTCGTTTGCGAAGGAACAATTGCTTCCATGAGCAATTTTGATTAACATATATTAACATCTTTGACTCTGTTTGCAAGTCTCCTCGTTTTCGAATCTTATCCATCTTGCCCATCTAAAGGTCGCTGTAAAGCACCAGGCACAGCAGCAGATCCAAAGGCGACCATGAAATGGATCGCCCATGGCAGGTGGGCGGCATTCATGGCAGGTCTGTTGATTTGCTGCTCCATTGCGTATTTGATGTCTCGTCAGGCGGGATCTTGGTATGCTTGGCATTAGTTGGGGAATATTGGTGTTGAAGAATCTTAATCATATCAAATGATAACTTGGATTTCAAGCTGGAGAGGATAGGAATGCTTGGTAAATCCAGCACTTTGATAATAGAAGTCGCTGTGCCTGACAAGGAATTGTGATGTATTGGACATTTTTGCGGTTGGAATACGGCCGATTCATAGGATCGTGAGAACTCCACAATTCCCTTCCATCATCTTCCATCGATGTCGAGGATTTTTGCTCAGTGATCATTGGCAGAATTTCAATGATGTGGCCTCAGACAGCTGGAAAGTGTGTCACTGCGATAGACAACAAACTTCAACAAACTTCAACAAACAACCGCAATGAACATAATGAACATCATGCTTGACGTTTTGGCGATCCTAGTTCGAGCTGCTTGCCAATTGCGTGGCATGGTGTGGTAGACAAATTTGGCAGTTGGCCGCAGTTTCAAAGTGTCACTTCCTGCTGAGCAGTTGCGACTTTCAATCCAGACTTGCTAAATGACGGTAAGGCTTGCTTTCTTCTTGTTCTTGATCTTCGAATATTCACAGGCTCGCACAGACATTGTGTTGCATTAAAATGGCCAGTGATCGTGGTATTTCTTCTTAACTTATAAATGCTTGTCCCATTTTCGTTTGGCATGCTGAGATTAAACTGTACATTGCATTACAATTACATTACAATTATATACATCACAATTACATCACAATTACATTAGAATTACATTATAATTACATTACATTACTAACATTTCTACTAAGCAGCCACTAGCATCATTTCGTCATATTTCTTCGATCCTGCAGTGCCTGCAGCATTCACTGCATTCTGCACCTCACCTGGCCAGATCGACCCGGCTTTCACCATTGCCTTTGGGGTGCTGTTCGTTTGCCTCTTCTTGGGCATCATTGTGTCGTATGTACGTCCCCCGCGTCCCCGCCCGCCTGTTGAGAACGGAATTCGGAGGGATTCCGAGGTCTGCAAAGGCAACAGCGAATTTCTCCTCGATCCTATTTCAGATTCAGGTGAACAGTGTACTAAAAGCATCTGGGATGGACACGTATGCTACCTATGCGGCCAATTTTCTTCAAGCTCTTCAAAGACAAGACACAAATTATACCAGCAAATTCCACAGATCATTTTTCTGAAAAGCCCTGTAACCGCAGCACAGAGAGAGAGAGAGAGAGAGAGGGGGGGACACGCTAAGCCCGCTTAGCAATGTCACAGATGTTGGAATGATGTGGGACTGGCCCAAAGCAAATTATCCTTGTATGACATGTTCCCATCATTATGCCACAGCAGATGCTTTGGTCCCTGGAACGCCTGCAAGAGGGAAAGCTTCGGCCGCTCTGATGCAGCTCCAAAGGAGATAGCGGTGGATGCAACGCAGGCGGGGTGTGTTTTAAAGCCCTGGGAAGTTTGTGAATTTTTGAAGATGGCAAGGCAAAACCCCGAAAGTCAATGAGTCAATTGCATCAAGTCACTCTTTTTCTCAGAGTGGTGATCCTACAGACATTAAGCAAGGTTTCTGCGTCAGAAGGATTCTCCAGGTAACTCATGGTAACATGGTAACTCAAGGAAAGCGCTTTGGGAAGTGTCTTGCCAAGATCTGCCAACCACGTTTTGGCTCCAGCTGCAATTCTTGCAAACACCACTCCGCGCTCTTTGCCCAGCTTTTGGCGAAGCGATGGCGGCAACCATGGTTCCATTGAAAGAGGTGCAGCCCTTCTCAGAGAAGAATATGTTTGGGGGCTCATACCGAAACTATGAGTCGTCCACTCGCCAAGACAAGGTTGAGAAGACATACTCGGACATGCGTGTCAATCAGACAGTGGCATTTGTGAAGGCCATGCGCGAGAAGTGGATGAAGTTTGACAAAGGCGAGTACACCATCATGGAGGCAATCGAGATGTTGGATGAGTTGGTGGATGATTCTGACCCAGACGTAGACATCCCAAACAGCATTCATGATTTCCAAACTGCAGAAAGGATCCGGGAGCAGTGGCCAGGAGAAGAGTATGACTGGTTCCACCTGGTCGGGTTGCTTCATGACATGGGCAAAGTGATGGCTTTGTGTCCTGGGGTCATGACGAGTACATGTACCAGATGCTGAAGTTCAACGGATGCACCCTTCCAGAATGTGGCCTCAACATGATCAGGCTTCATTCCTTCTATCCTTGGCACGACAAACGCGCTTACATCCACTTGGAGTGCCCTGAGGATGCAGAGACCTTGAAATGGGTGAAGGAGTTCAACAAGTTTGATCTGTACTCGAAGGGTGATGCCACTCCAGATGTTGACGCCTTGAAACCCTACTATACCTCTCTCCTGAAGAAGTACAACATTGACGGCAAGCTGAGGTGGTAGATAGTGGTGTCAGCAAAGTGCGCCCTTTGTCCAGTCCAGTCTGATTAGAATGGTTTAGATATGTCTCCCGTTTTGCCGGTTGAGACAAGTTGCCAAGGATGTTCCTTGACCAATGTTGCAGGGTTGTACCTGGCTTACCTGGCTTCAACTCAGCAAAGGCATGAAGTTTCTGTCAACGTTCAACATGTCCTCGTCAGGCCGCTGGAATTCAGAATGTAATTCATGTGCAATGTTTTGTGAAATGTCCAAGGATGGGTGTAGTTGGCCTTGGAAGAATCGAACGCCAGTGGCCAGTAGTGATAGGCCCAGCAGTTCTTGATTTTTCTTTGAGGCCTTTATACTGCCTGGACGGGCCACAGGCCACAGAATTTGATGCTCAGAAGACTCGGATCACCAACTGGCTGATTCTTGAGGCTTCTGCCCTGTGATTCAAGCTGAAATTCAACCGGACCTTTGCAACCGACCAAGACCTTTTGGCGACCTGAAGTGACTTGAAGCCATATAAGGCTTCAATGCAGTTCTTTGCTCGGAAAGATTGACGATCAGACGATCATGTTGCCAGGATACGCGGCTTGTTTTTTCAGACACTTTCAGACCTTGTGCTTCAGGCACGTGCCGAATGACGCAGACATGGATGAACCAACGCTTTTTACGTTTGGGACCTGCTGACTTCGAAGAAGGAGCCTGAGGACTCAGTTAGCCATGGGTCAACCTGAGTCAACCTGTATACCGGTATAGCATGGTATAGCCATAGCATGGTCTAGCATGGTATAGCTGTTTTGAGGATGTTTTTCGGGTGTGTTGTTTCTGAATCTGGGGACCTATCTCGGAAAATTATTGAATGTAGCGAAATTTTCGAAAACCGTGGAACCATAGATCCATTATAACATACTATAACCAACTACCAACTATTGGTTGATATTGGTTGCACGATTTGGGGAACCCACACTTGAAGAGCGATCAACTGATGCGGATTTCAACCATTGGACCATGAGAGAAATCTGAGATCTGTCGGGAGAATTTGTATCACCTTGTGACTGTAACAAAGGCATCTCCTGGAAAGACCCTCATAGGAAGCCTGGGCGAGCAATCCCAGTTCTCAACCATGAGCAAAAAAGAATTCGATCAGAGCAAGCTAGGAGTGCTGAGTTGGCACATGTTGTAATGTCCCAGCAAGCGAATAAAAAAGATGCAAGAGACAAGATGAGGCATTGATGAAGCCTGAACAGTGGTATTCGAGGTTCATCATTATTTTTCCCACTAAAATTGCAATTTGGGAGTATACCAGTAATTTTGAGACAAACCAATCTCGGAACACAAATTCGTGTTCCTCTTCATTCCAAATGGTCCAGGTCCACTTTGTGAGCATCGGCAATGTCAGTCCTTTGGCAGATGTTCAGAATATTTGGACAGCTGTGGCCAAGGCTCGCTGTCACCGTGAACGAAAGGATGAACAGACAGAACAGACATGAACAGACGTTATATGCGGAGCCACAAATAAATCAACTGCTTCACACATGTTCAAGGCTCCAACATCCAGATTCTTCCTTGGAATGACACGAGTTCTCATCATTGTCAAATTTGTAGACTGAAGTGACTGAAGTGCTCATCTTTGACGCAGAAATGAATACTGTAGCCTGTCTTGCAGGGGCAAGATGTCAGCACGCTGGTGCCCACTCTGAAGGCTTGAGGATTTGTCATAATTTGTCCAAAACAATTTTCGGAGATGCGAGATTCTAAGATTGTTCTAAGATTGTTCTCCGATTGTTCTCCCAGGCGAAGCGAGCAGTCTTTATCTTCGCGAGCCCCGTCGACCAGGGGCAGGTGAGCTGTGAGATGAGCCGATGGCCTAAATCACCTAAGTCCACTCTAAGTCCACTCTAAGTCCGCTAAGTCCCGAAGTCGTTCGTATTCGCTAGTCCATGCTAGTCCTAAGTCATCCTAAGTCGTTAGTCCTAAGTCGTTGCTGAGTCGTTGGTCGTCAGATGTCGTCAGGTGACAAAGTTGCGTGAGCTCGTGCAGTGCATGGACGCCGTGGAGTCTCCGCCCATGTCGCCTTGACGAGTCTGTGAGATCGTCGACTGAGTCGAGTTGAAAGAAATTCTCTCCGTCATACGGATGAATCATGATGAATCATCTGCATCTTAGTGGATCTTAGTGGATCTTAGTGGATCTTAGTGGATCTTAGTGGATCTTAGTGGATCTTAGTGGATCTTAGTGGATCTTGATTCTTGAATATTCTTGATCTTTCTGAAAGATGAAATTTCTTGGCAGGGTTTGGGCCCCGCACACAGTCACGCCTGAGGTTGGGAGCCAAGACATGGCCAAGAGTGTTTCATCTAGTCATCCCTTGTCGATTTTGTTGATTCAAACCAAAAAAAACCATTTCAAATCTCAACCTCAAATCCTGGTAGGACAGTGGGGCGTATTCACATCGCTGTTGTGACTGTGGTGTTCCAATTGTGCCTGGCAATGTCTCTGCAGATTCGACCACATAATGCCATGATTGACACCGATGGTCAAAGCACTGTGAGTGGCTGGGATGCACTGTGCGCTGTGACATGTGTCATGACTTAGACTGACTTAGTTTCGACAAGGAAGAAACAAAGACATCATGATTCATGATGGATAGCTTCTGAGAAAGTGTTCTTTTAATTCTTTGCGGTGGTTGACTTCATATTGAATCATCATACATGACTGTGGCATTGTGAGCTTCAAGCTAGTTTTACCATGTTTTACCTGGACGTTTCCCGAAACTGCTCTCTTTGTCTTCTACTGTCTAAGGGATTACTTCTGGTTACAACACCTTCGGCTGAGATGAGAAAGCTTGTTGATGGCCAGTTCCAAACCGCACTCAGGTAGCCTCATGGTGGCATCCTCAGATGTTGAGAAACCGCAACCGCCGTTCGCACTTCTCTCCAGCAAGGAGCTGGGCCTGGATGGCATCATCTCTGGTGAGCCACAAGGGCAGACCTTGGCGTTGATCCTGCGCATGTGGGCCCCACGCCTCAAGACACGGCCACGGAGATCAATTGATATCAGATTTTGAGATGTTGGGTATTTTACTGTTCACCAAGGTACACCAAGGTACCAGGGGTTTGATGCAAGTTTCACCCAGATCTTGGTGGACATAACGGACGTATGTGAATCTCTACAGTCTTTACAGAATCTTTTGGATAGTCTGCGATATCCACAGGTTCACAAGCTTGAAATCGCGGCGGAGACCTTGTCCGGATCTGAGAACTTTGGAGCGAAGGGTTGTGTCTTTTGACCTACAATGCAGAGTGCAGTAGATTCTCAGTAGATTGCTCCAGCACCAAAACAAATGCCAGCTTGCACATTGCAGGGCAGATAACAGCCCTTTCTTGTTTCAGTTTGGAAATCATTGCTCAGAAGTTCAGATAATTCAGTGGGCGAGGTCAGATGTGCTCCAGGAGCGCCATAGAAAGGCGCACAACGTGGAGTACTACAAGGTGCCAAGCACAGGAGGTAATATATATATATAACATATATAATATATATATAATATATATATAATATATAATACATATATATATATAACACACATATATATATATATCCTTTTGTCATAGGACATTCAATGACATTTATAGTCTATAGTCATGAAATGCACGGAAGCAAGACCTGAAAGCGCCAACCGACAATGGAGTAAATGACCTGGAGACTTATTCTTCGTTGAGGAAGAGCTTGATGTAATGTTGCGCTTGCGCAAGCGTCAAGCTGTGCAGGGCCATACGGACAGTCTACTTTGGGACTATCTCCGAAGTCGGCCTAGCACCCAAACGTGCAATGCAGACTTTGTGAAATAGCCGCTTATGCCAGTGCATACAAGCCCGGGTTCAAACGGTGATGACAAAGTGGAACTACGGGTCGAAACCTGACGGTACCATGTCTGTACATGATTAATAAGATTAGCCTGCTTAATCCACAAGTCATCACAAGTCATCACAAGTCATCACAAGTCATCACAAGTCATCACAAGTCATCACAAGTCATCACAAGTCATCACAAGTCATCACAAGTCATCACAAGTCATCACAAGTCATCACAAGTCATCACAAGTCATCACAAGTCATCACAAGTCATCACAAGTCACAAGTCATCACAAGTCATCGCAAGTCATCGCAAGTCATCGCAAGTCATCGCAAGTCATCGCAAGTCATCGCAAGTCATCGCAAGTCATCGCAAGTCATCGCAAGTCATCGCAAGTCATCGCAAGTCATCGCAAGTCATCGCAAGTCATCGCAAGTCATCACAAGTCATCACAAGTCATCGTCAAGTCATCAGTCGCAAGTCATCGCAAGTCACAAGTCATCGCAAGTCATCGCAAGTCATCGCAGTCATCGCAAGTCATCGCGTCATCGCAAGTCATCGCAAGTCATCGCAAGTCATCGCAAGTCATCGCAAGTCATCGCAAGTCATCGCAAGTCATCGCAAGTCATCGCAAGTCATCGCAAGTCATCGCAAGTCATCGCAAGTCGCAAGTCATCGCAAGTCATCGCAAAAGTCATCGCAAGTCATCATCGCAAGTCATCGCAAGTCATCATCGCAAGTCATCGCAAGTCATCGCAAGTCATCAAATCATCATCGCAAGTCATCGCAAGTCATCGCATCGCAAGTCATCGCATCGCAAGTCATCGCAAGTCATCGCAAGTCATCGAGTCATCGCAAGTCATCACAAGTCATCACAAGTCATCGCAAGTCATCGCAAGTCATCGCAAGTCATCGCAAGTCATCGCAAGTCATCGCAAGTCATCGCAAGTCATCGCAAGTCATCGCAAGTCATCGCAAGTCATCGCAAGTCATCGCAAGTCATCGCAAGTCATCGCAAGTCATCACAAGTCATCACAAGTCATCACAAGTCATCACAAGTCATCACAAGTCATCACAAGTCAATCAGTGAAATCTATCCGAGATCTATCCATTCCAATGAATTTCCAGTTCAAAGTTGTCAGGATTGCACCAGTGATCCCACCGTGTGATCGATTCCTAACAGCAGGAGAGACCAGACGGCGGGGGCCCAAATGGCTGATGGGACACACGAACCAAGCCATACAGTTCTGTTGTGTTAGAATTGAAAGCTTCATAGTACCATAGTAAACCATAGTAAACCATAGTTGATCCACATAGTAAACCATAGGCAATTCTTATGTTGCAGTAAACCATAGTACCATAGTAATTACCATAGTAAACCTGCATGTTTGATCCACATCAAAGAACCAAATTTTGACCCATAGAAAAAGTCGCTCAGATGACCCATCCATAGCTATATCCGATGGCCCAAGAGCTGCTGGAGAGGAGAACCAGGCCACATCGATGGTTGGGCCTTTGGTCAGAGAGCCCAGCGGTTTGGAAATGGAAATTGAACGGAAAAGTGGGTCGAAAAGTTGAGATTCTTCGCAGAACTCATCTGATTCCCCCATTTTGATCAAAAATCCACTAGCTTCGTGGACATCGGACGTCCTTGGATTTTAGCATTTTCAAGCCAGCCGAAGGCAGTGCTCGGCGCACCACCAGCGGGACTGTGCGGATGCCGAGAGTGAGGGATGGAAGGGATGAAAAGGTTGGAGCTGGTCACCTGATTCAAATGGAAGCTCCCCTTCCACTTCCTCACGAACCTAAGCGCGCTTTGCGATTTCATCCTCGTCGCAAACGGTTTGTCGCAGTGTTGATCCAAAAGCCCTGGTTGCAACCTAAATACAGTATATATATATAATATACGGAATACACACATAACATGATTTGTTACGAAATTGATGTGTATGTAATTATATATGTATACCTACACATTATGACTACACGGGAAGGAACTTAACTTAATAGGATGATTGCCCCTAGTTACTAGGTGGGATGCACCTCTGAGCCATGGCATCATGGGATTGTGCGCTTAAAAAACCAAGATCTACCGGCTGAATCGTCGACATGACGCATCAGTGGGTCTTAGCACCTTGGCCAAGTTCAGCCGAGGGACCGGGATGGAGCTGATTGGCGGGCCCAAAATATGGGAATTGCCTCGATGGCTCTTTGAGCAACTGGAATTCCGAATTTGAAGTTTCAATAGTTCATAATAGTTCGGTCAAAGGAGCAAAGGAATTGGAAAAAATGCCGCGGACGACACATGCGATGGGAATTGCCGATGGATTTTCCCAATTGTGAAGCCTTTATTTGGCCAGGTGGCAGCAAAGAAGTGGCATTCTTGGTGTGGACGCCTAACCCGAAATTCCAACTCCGACTGAGGAATTTCACCGCATTTCACCGCATTTCAGCTTTGCTGCACCAAGGTTGACAAGCAAACAGTTCGCAATGTGACGCAAATGATGGCGTTGAAGCGGATGGACGCCATGGCATGCAGTTGACACTGGAGATCACTGGAGATATCTGGAGATTTGTTTGACCTTAGCTCTTTGATTTTGATGAATATGAGAGTTATATGACATCCTGTTTCCTGGCTATTTCTTGGCTATTTGATTCTACGGATTCAAAGTGCAGTGCATTTTGGCGATCCGAAATATATGCCAGGTAGACGCTCTGTGGATGGTGAGCTGCGAAAAATGGCAGCATCCCAACATTCAGAGGTCTGGGAGCTGGACACATTCGAGACATTTCGAGACGCAACCGAAAGCTGGGAATGGATGATTCAGTACTAAAATCTACTACAGTGATCCATAGAATGGCTAGAGACCTCCGTATGAATGATAGTATGGTTATGTATGGTTGAACTGTTTCTGAAACTGATAGTGTTTAAGGATCTGAACTTGTCCCAGAAATTGTTGGCTGAATTATTTGAATTTGAACATATAAAAGCATGACAAAGTGACACAAAGTGTGGGTCCACAGATAAGGTACACTCTGGTAAACTAACGTCCCTAAAAAACTTTAGTAAAACACACGTATTTTCCAGGTTAGTTTTCTGTAAAATGGTGATATCTCAGGAAAAAAATGGATAGCTATGTTAGCAGCGTCCTTCTTTGATAAATCTATGTTATACGTGCGATGGAGAACAAAATGATAGCCATGTTAGTGGGCTTCCTGGTTTGCCCCCAGGGACCACAGTGGATCATTTTACCAGGAACCCCAAAAATGATTTTCATAGCCCTTTTTTTGAGCTATAGCAGCTATACCGGCTATACCCATTTGATGCCTTGAAAGGATGGTTTTGTATGGTTTTGTAAAGTGATCCGTGCGCAAATCTTGGTGCAGTGGTCCACTGCCAGGCTTTTTCAAGTTTACCATTCACAGTGGACGACTCAGTTTGGTGATGTCAAGGGAGTGGTAGAGCTCCCAGAGCAGGCTTCCTTTTGTCACGGTCAGATTAACTCTGACTCTAAACTCTTCACCGAATTCTTTCAGATGGTGTACTGGTACGTAGGTTCTGGTAATCTAACCGCAGAATGAGAGAATCCCGTATCTGTATGCATGTTGTCATAGAACGCATGTTTTTTTCATGAACAAATGCAATTTTCGATTGCCATGTTGGTGATTTGTGAAATCAACTTCCAGATCCACAGATGAGTCCCTATACTGAGTTAAGCGTGGTTCTGAGGACCCACATCATCATGCGGATGGAGTGCGCTGACGGAGCGATGGGGATGGCAACCTACTTGTAGTGGTTCCAGGTGATAACCACCTCAAAATGTACTATAGTCTATTTGAATATACTGTATGATATATTGTTGTGGATATTGACATTCGCTGACCATGCGTAATTCATCAATTATACAATAGTGATAATGTAATATGTAATGGTTAGCTGATATCTATGTCTGAAAACAAAACCGGCTTTAGTCAGCTTGAGCATCGACTGATGGTGTCATCGATCCAGGTATGCCGGCGCTGGCAGTTTGCACGGCCGGCTATGCCGCCTGCAACGAAGGTGCAGAACGTGTGGATAGATCATTATAGGTCATTAACTCATTGATATACTGCATCCGGTTCGTATCATCTAAGTATGTTTTTCGTTACCTTCTATTGTGACTTCAACTGAGTCATATTTAGATCATGACTTCCCAGTCAATGACTTGCTCTTTAGTGAGCATTACGGTACTCAAAAGTTGAAGCCAGGCCGTTGTCCTCGAGTAAGACGCAGAAGCCCAAGTGATTCCCGGATGTGGCGTGAATTTTTTGCCGTCAGCGAAGGGGCAATCAGCATATTTGAGTATTGCGCTCTTAGTATATGCTGCACATTTCTAAGGTCCCAGATTCTGCAACAGATCTTTCGGGCAGTGGCACATTTGCACCTGGGTCCACGGGTGTTGGGGCACCCAGATGGTCCAGATTTATGGCTGACTCGGTTGCCATCAGTCTTCTGATGCGAGCACTGACTTGAAAACTGAAACGCCTTAAAGTAAACTTAGTATAACTGATGTTACTGATGACAAACACCCATCTTGGATCATCATTGAGTAGAGCCTGATCCGGTTCCTTAAATGTTGGATGTGGTTTAGAGGATCAACTGTCCAGCGCCCCAGGTGTCACAGGGATATCAAACCTGAAAGCTTTGATTTGCACGAGGCCAGGTGATGAGTTGCTATCCCCTTCATGTGAAGTTGATGCGGCTATGGATCTGGCTGATTGCGGCTGGATGTCTATTTTGGCACTGTCACACATGTTTAACTGATTTTTATCAGGTTACTCTTCAGTTTCAGTACATCCATTTTGGACACCGATACCCTCTGGTAAACTAA
The DNA here is from genome assembly GCA_947184155.2 of Cladocopium goreaui. Taxonomy (NCBI): domain Eukaryota; class Dinophyceae; order Suessiales; family Symbiodiniaceae; genus Cladocopium; species Cladocopium goreaui. Next base: position 72,919 of record CAMXCT020000201.1, on the reverse strand, counting down.
GATAGCTATGGAAAGCCACCATTTTTCATGGGAAAATCCACCATAAATGGTCATGTTCAATAGCTATTTTGACATAACCAGAGGGTACTTCACCCGTTCCCCACGGTTCCCCACGGTTCCCTGCCGTGTTTGTTTAGCTCTGCAGACGGCGGAGACGGTTCTGCTCAAGCTGACGGGATTCCAACTGGCCTTCGTGATGGAGGCTGGTGGAGGTTCCACTGCCGATCTGGCCGATCTGGCCGATCTGATGATAAGATATGATAAGTCATGATATATCCACATATAACAGAAATAAATATCAGGATATATGATATACGATGTTAATATACGTACATATATATATATGAGAATTATGGAAGTTCTTTTTTCAGTATGTATTTTGCAAGATTTGATCTGTTTCAGGCATTTGAAGTCTGAATCTCCTCATTGCAGGATTCCTGGTGCCTGCAGTCCTGTGGAACTGTGCCCTTTGTGGCACCCGAGGTCTTGAAGGGTGAGAGGCGCGTTTCGGCGCAACGGCGCAAGCTGAAAGTCCCCAAGAGTTGGAAGCCTCATGTGAGCAATGTTCAAGATCCTGTGTTTGATGATAGGGTTATCGAATCTATGGGGGATCGTCTCTGCCACGGCCAGATATGATGGGATGTCAGCGGACATGTGGGGTGTCTTGTCTGAAAGAGGCTGCACATGGCTGCACCAGTCTCCAGGTCGAAAACACCAGCCCGTTTCGCATGAACGAAAAGCACCGTTTCATACCGTTTCTATCTTGCTGTTGTCGTTATACTTTGGGAATTCCACACCTGTCACCAAGATTGAAATATTGACCTTCACCGGCTGATAGAATTGGACAGTGAGCTGTGCTTTATATGCCTTTATATGCTCATACACCGTCCCAACGTATCATCTGAGGTGTAGGAATCACATCGCTGGAAGTTCTTTGTGGTCCAAGAACGGTGGACAAGGCGGCCACTTGGCGGGATAGCTACTCCTGGTGGATAGCCCGAGCTGAAATCAGAGCTGATTTTTTTGCGAAATAAACATGGTGACCCTTCAAGTTTCAGTATAGCACTTCCATTAAGATCGAAAAGGTGCGAGTTTTAGATTGATTAGATTAGTTACAGTACTTTAGTCAGATTCTCTCTATTTCTTTTGACTTTCTTTGGACTAATTATATGCCAGTCCCATTCCCAGTCCCATTCCCACCCTTCGGCCCTTCAACTCGTCAGGTGCTTGGCATGTTCAACAGCGAGGAGAAGGCCGGAATTGTGATCACGTCAGCGCGTCAGCGCGTCAGCACGTCGTGAAAGTGGGATCACCGTGTTGATCAAGGATGATAGATGATGATAGTCTGATATAGTCTGACGATAGTGATGTATATAGTGATGTATATCCCTAGATCAAGGTACTTGACTGGGCAGTTAGGTTGGCTTGTAGCTAAGAGAGCCAAAAGCACTTTGCACGTTTGTTTCCTTCGAGGCTTCAAAAGCCTATCGAAGACCAGATGATACCTACCTGGCAAACCTGATCGAAGGCAGATGTTCAGAAACCATAAGATTGTTTGCTCCGGCTCATGCGGAACATGTGCTCGCATTCAGTTTTCTTGTCGGGACACCAGTGAAAGGTGGGTACTTTTACACATGTACCTTGCGAGCCAAGCGCCCGATATCACAAGTGCAAAATACTCTGCAAGCCATGTTTTGGCAGTTGCTTGTGATTTCAGTTTCAGAAGTTGAATCCTGCACATTTCAGCATCCCTCTCGTGCCAGTTTTCCAAGAACCTAACGCTGCTGCCCGGATATTGCAGGGATTCTTAGATAGTATCCGAACCGGGCTATACAGGCCATTCCATAAGACTCATGAGAATGGCTCTTCATCACTCATACTTATACTGCCCAAAACATCAAGTGTTGGGGAACACTGCAGGGCTTTGGTTTCAAAATTTCTTGAGCGCAACGACCAAAAACTCATTTCAGTCCCACACTCTCACAACATGAATCTGCATGCTGAATTTAGCCATGTCTACAACATGTTGTTCCCGGCCTTGTGGGTCGTTGGCGTGGCAATGGTCCATTGAGGCAGGCGAATTGCTTGCCAGATGCAGCAGTCTTTCGACAGTCCTTGGTGTTTGGGGTCCTCAGTGCATCCGAAAATCTGCACCTGGCAACTCCATTGAAGCACTGCTGTCGATATGCCAGTTTAACTGGGCGAGCTGAGTTGATGTTCAGAACTGACAAGAAAATTATTGAAATATATTGAAATGATGATTCCTGCATTTAGTTATCTATGTCTATGTTTTCGTACATTCTGTGAGCTTGTGATATATGTCAGTGGGCTCTGCCCTGGCATCAGTATCCCAATGCGATCAACATGGGGGGCAGAATGTGGCGGAATCCTACCATGGGTGGCATTGTAGCCATGGAAAGGTCGTTGAATTTCAATCTGCAGACCGATTGCTAAGCCAAACTGAGGCCGTTGTTGAACAGCTTGCTGGCATTAAGTCCTGAGGACATTTGGGAATGGATCAAAACCTAGAATTTGCCGTATTTCGACATATATATATTTTTTTAAAATATACAAAGTATGTGTATGTGTATGTATATATATATACACATAATGAATATATATATATACATACATAGATACATAGATACATAGATACATAGATACATAGATAGATAAATAGATAGATAGATAGATAGATACATACATACATAAATACATAAATACATAAATACATAAATACATACATACATACATACATACATACATACATACATACATACATACATACATACATACATACACACACATACACACATATACACACACATATACACATATACATATACACATATACACACACATATACACATATACACATATACACATATACACATATACACATATACACATATACACATGTACACATGTACACATATACACATATACACATATACACATATACACATATACACATATACACATATACATATATACATACACACACATACATGCACACATATACGTACACATATTACATACACATATACATACACATATACATACATATACACACATGTATATAGATACATATACATGATTTGGGGGAGATGTACATCCATTAATCCCAGCTGTTTTGCAGGAGAGAGCTACAGCTAGTGACTTGGCCATGGCGGCGGAACAGATTCCCAAAGGCCACGCGGCTATGCCGCGCCACGTTTTTCAAAACCCGGTTTCGATTCGGTTTGGACGTTTACGGAGGTTGGCAAAACCAGGTTTTGGACCCGCATCCTAACATTTCCAGGATATGGAAGTACAGGTGCACACTATATATATATATATATACACATGTACATTCATCAAATTTAGTGTATAATGGATAATGTTTCAATGGATATATCTATGAACCTATGATATAGTTATCATTGTATACATGACAAATATCCACGATAGACCTGGGATTATTGGTGAGTATTAGGGACATCCTTAACAACAATCCCAAATGTATAATGGATATATGTTTTTTTATGGGGATGGTAAGAGATAATCATCAGGGATTGCTGTTTGATGGGCTCTGCCAAGTTTACAAGATATCTTGGGCATTTTTCAACAGCAGCAGTAGAGAGTCTGAGCAAAATAGGGTTCTCATGGGATTACAGTAAAGTCTCCTGAATTTCTGCAATTTGGTATCCTAGGATGTGCCGCGCACAATTTGAATCTCAAATTGCTGCCCAGCAAGAGCACAGCACATTAACGGTACCCTTGGATCCCCTGAGCCACTGACATGCCATTCGAAGAATGTAGCAGTTCAGAAGAGCAGATCTATATACATTGCTGGCATAGTGGATCCACTGCAGCATGTGTCGTAGCTGCAAGGGCCCCCAGCCGCACCGCCGGTGTCGCCGGAAGACTTAGAGATTGGGAGGTTGCCCGGGTTGTCGGACAAACGAACCAGAATTGATGCCTAGGTCGCCAGATTTCATCTCCGTACTTGAGCAGTATTTGTAAGTGGAGGTTTCCTGAAATAGGGGACCCCCAAATCATCCATTTTTATGGATTTTGCCAGTATACACCATCCATTTGGGGGGTACCTCCATTTATGGAACATCCCAAGTGATGTCAGCCATAGCTGCCGAGGCCGACACCGCTTCCGTTTGGGGCCTCAAAAATCAGGTGATTGGACGTGCCCTGTTCACTGTTCGAGGTTGGCTATAGGTTTGCCGGCAGGCGTGTGTTTAAGATTTGCCAAAATAGCCAATTTGATCATTTGCGTTGAGGTTGCCGGATCCGGATGATGAACAGGCAAGCACGGGGTAATGGGAAGATCGTTTTGGTGCTTTTCAAAACCAACAATCTCTACCCAATCAGGTACATACGGGCGCAAAATTCCAGTCTTGTCAATTTTGCCTTGTCACCTTTGTCAGCAGCCTGACTTTGACCCGGATGCAAACACTACCTTGGTACTGACCCGCAAAGTTCAAACATTGATTCAAACATCTTTGCTTCAGTATGCTTCAGTTGACTTTCTTCGGATTTAAACCCTGCAACATTCACTCGGTTGAACCACCGCCAGTCCGTACAGTGGCTGGTTGGAGGCTCAGTTGCCAGTGACCAGAGAGACAGCAACATGGTGCCCCTCAAGACTGAAGTCCATCATGATTGATATCAAAAATAGGGCGCTTTGGGCCGGACCACCACCATCAAACATTGTAAGACCTGGTCCAACAACTGTATGGATACGGAAACAGCTGTGCTTCAGACTTTGTAGCTGAATCCTAAAGGGTGTTGCGTCAAAATGCCAGATGGCCCCATGGCATCCCAGGATGAAAATGAGACTCATGTCAACGTCACCTCCGAGCAGGATGTGGAATATGTGGATGATCCGGAGCTGGTGTCTGGGCCAAGATTCAAAGCCGGGTTCCGTTCCTACTTGGCACATCTTTACACCGGAAGATGATGGATTCAAACCACCACTCAATCTGTCCGTTCTTTCGGGAAAGAAGGGGAAATAAAAAGCAAGTGTCATCAAGTTCTCTCATGTTAAGCCTCCTTCAGGGTTTGAACATGTTTGAACACATTTGAACATATTTGAACATCTGGTAGCAACCGGAGATGTGTCTCTGTCGGATTCTGTCGGCAGGCCTCTCCAGCGCTGGTGCGAAACGAGTCGGCCAAAACGGCGGGCACCTTTGGAGGCATGGCATGAAGCTTATGGAAGTTTGGCACTGGAAGTCACTATGACGTCACTATGAAGTCACTGTCATTGATTTGGAACACTCAAGACACTGCGGACTGTCCTGGGGGTTGAAGAGAAATCTTGAACTGCCACCAAGTATGATTAGTAATGCAATCTCTTGAACACCTGGGAGGAACATAGTCAAATTGCAAAATGTCGCACCTTGAGAAGGAAACACTCTCAAAGCCGCGGGGCCATGATTGCACAGACTATCCTTAACCTCGCAAGAACATTCTCTGCAAATGGAGTTTCACCCTTTTTCAGGTTTACAGGAATTCAAATTCATGATGTTTCTTCATTTCCATCATTCAGTCAACATGTTATTAGATTCATTCAAATTCATTCACCCCAGTAAAAACACAATATTCTAATATATGTTAGTCTTGACAGGGGTGACTGACGGATGCTGTGAAGGTCAAGGCCTTGTACCTGATGATTGAGCCACCGGATTCTTTCCACTCGGCACGCGTCCACAGGCAATGCATGGCAATGCAAATCCCAAGATGGTGGGAAGAGAACCATGAAAAGTCATTCACATCCTATTTTGGGGAAGTACATATTTAGGATACCACAACATCCCTATTTCACCCTATTTTCCTACCCTTCAAACATTTTCCAACTTCTATTTTGCGGAAGGGTATGAAGATAGGATATGAAAATCCATGAATTTCCATGACAATCTCCAAAGATGCCAAATATATATATTTTTTGAACAGGGAGGTGCCTTTTCAAGACTACTGGATCGTAGATGGTACAACATATTGATGTCCCATGATATGGAGGTTTCCCAAAATGGTGGTACCCCCAAATCATCCTAAATTAGAGCATGTATTGACACTGATGGTTTTTGGGATCACCCATTTTAGGAACCCCCTATATGCAAATGCGAAGGGACAAAGGATTGATTGATACTTGCCTCAGTCACTGCATGAGCCTGTACAAGCCAAAGATTCACTCATTTTGAATGCCTCCGGCTAAGCTGGAGAGGTAGGCCAGCAACAGCTGGGATTGTAGCACTGATTCATTGCTACCCGCGAAGCAATGGCATATCTCCGGAACGCAAGAAACGGTGCTACCCCACATAGCCACCGGTAGCCACCGGCTCGGATAGAGTAGGGCTGGTGGAATTGAAGATGCGTTGGAAGGCAAGTCCAAACTGGCAGCCTCGGTGCTTTGATCATCTTGTGTAGATTTGAGTGTCCTGAAATCTTTGGTGAGAAGAAAATTGAACGGATGTCCGGATAGAGTGGTAGAAGGCCCCAAAATGAAAGCCCCAGTTTCCAGTGCAAGTTCCAGCAGATCTTTCCATTATGTCTTCGTGTTTTGTCGTGCCCTTTTCAGTGCCTTGTTTATTGCTCCCAAGGATTGAATACCCAACTGCAGTCTCGCTCGCTCCCAGCATCATATGGCTCAAGCCGCGCGCCGCAGAGTTGGTGGCAGGTTGGTGCTGTCGCGATGGGTGCGGACGACTTGGATGCGGAGACGCTCAAGCGATTAAAGCGTGAGGTGGAAGTCCTGTCGTCATGTCCCATCGATGGGATTTGCATCCCGATCCAGCCAGGCTGCCATCCGCTCCAAAGAGCAAGACTTCGAACGCAGAAAGAAGGCCGGCGGCCACTCGGCCGCTGGGCCGCTAGCACTGGACGGTGACACCTTCGCCTGGAAGGGTGTGCTTTTTTCGATCGAAAAAAAAGGGAGTTCTGAATGGAAAATTACCTGCTGAAAAGTGGATCTCACGGTCCTCCTGTAGCCAGCTGATGATCTGAGTCCAGAATCGAAATATTCAGAAACCATCTGAAACCCATATCTCCGAAAATCTCCTTTCAGGCTGAAGAGCGGAAGAAGCGCGAACAACTCCAGGTGCTACGGGAAGCTCATGGTCTCTTGGTGTTTGCATACTTCCAGACACGTTGAGATATTTTCTGTGAGGCTTTAAGGGAAGAGCCTCTTGGATTTGCAATGAGTTGTGTTTGTTGGATATTTTTGTTGGGCTTCAAAGTTGGAGACCCAAATCCATCACCAAGGCAGATGCTGTTTTGCACGGCAAATCAGCTGCGCTTTCCATGTGCTGAGCTTTCCATTTGAGGTATGAAGCACAGCAGCAGAAGCGAGAGCAAGAGAGGTGCTGGGCTTGGACCATGGCCCATGGCTCTTGCAGGAAGACATTGGGCCCATTGGGCATTCCCTCTGGTAAACTAACATAACTACTTGTATGGAAAATCACAATTTTTAAATATTTTTAATAGGTAAATCAACTATAAATGGGCCATTTTCAATAGCTATGTTAAATTACCAGAGGGTTATTGGGATGTGAATTTAAAATATTTAAAGGCTTCATCAATGCAAGAGATTGCAGTACATTTCCAAGATATTCCAAGCACAACTTGCTGGGCCCGGCCACAGGGATCCACAGGGTCAAGTGGGGTAAGTTGAGGTCTTTGAGAATGTGGGGTGACTAATCATGAATCGAAGCAGTTATGGGATGGAGATATATGGACATTTTGATATAAATCATGGGTCAAACCTATGGTACCATCTTCCCGTGAATGGCTCATTACAATTCATATTATATATATATATTATATATATATTATATATATTATATATATTATACTATATAATATAATATATATATTATATATATATATATTATATATATTATATTATATATATATTATATATATAATATAATATATATATATTATATATATATATTATATTATATTATATATATTATATTATATATATATATTATATATTATATATATATTATATTATATATATATATTATATTATATATATAATATTATATATTATATATTATATATTATATATTATATATTATACATATTTTATATATTATATATATTATATATATTATATATATTATATATAATATAATATATATTATATTATATTATATTATATATTATATATTATATATATACATATATATATATTATATTATATATATTATATTATATATATATATTATAGACATTATATATATATATTATATATTATATATATATATTATATTATATATATATATTATATATATTATATATATTATATATATTATATATAATATATTTATATATCATGTGCATGAATTACCATTGATTTACAGTATTTTACAGTATTTGATTTGACATTCATTATATTCATTTGCCACCTGATGTTCACCAGGGTTTGATCGCACCTGAAACCATCAGAAAAACCGCGGCTTTCCCGGTTTCAGGCTCTCGCTTCTGAAGAAGCAAACCGAGCTCAGAGCCCGAAAGAAGGCCATCAAAGCAATCGGGGGTATGTTGCCATAGCCATTGTGTACGGAGACCTTCCACTCCAGGCCGAGAATGATCGGTTGAACGAGCTTCGAGAAAAGAACATTAAGAAGCGACACAAGGCGGCCTTTCTGAAGCTTCTGAATGATCCAATCAGAGTTTCACGTACCGAAAATGCACTTTGTAACTGGTACGTTTGTTTGTCGTCCAATCGTGTTTTTTTCCGCAATGTTGTAGCTGTTTCTAGCCATGTGAAATCCCACAGCGGAGCCAAGGCTTGGCGAGCCCGCGCAGATGCTGAGATCCAGCACATCAAAGAGGACCAGGTCGGCGAATCCAGGGGTCCCACTGTTCCAAGTGGTGAGGTCAGGGAATGCAGGGAATGAGACTTGAAAGAGACTGGACAGTTCGCAAAAGCGCCTGTAAACCACGACTTGCTCTTCCTCCTAGGTGAGTGACTTTTGCCATATCCAAGATGTTCAGCCTCAAAAACCAGACATGCCTCAGTGGGAAAATGCCTAAACGCCTAAACGCCGTGCCCAAAACAGCTGGATGCAGGCTGCTGAAGAAGAACGTTTAGACGAGGCACAGGGGTACCTCAAAAGAGTTGAGATCATTTGCAGTTTGGGATGCGGTTCAAACATGTTCAAACTGACGTTTTTCGATCATATGGCTCTGTTGCTACGGGGGAGATGACTTTTTTTTGCTTTCCCATCTCCTGGTTTGGAGATTTGGGCAGCTGTTGGATCCGTTTTGATAGGCCATCGCAGCGGCCCGGCAGCGAAAGCCACCAACTCAGCGCCAGCTTCTTGGCACCGAGCCGGCCACAGCCACCATCTCCGAGGGCAGATCGTCAAGAAGCCATTCGACAAGAGGCACCATTGCACCATGGATAACCTGTGTAGCACTGTTGACTTTCTTGGACTAGACTGGGGAGATTCATGCAAAGTTGCTTCATGTTGCTTCATGGAAACCAAACTGCACACGGGCTGCACCTGGCTGGGCACTCATACTCTACAGATCTCTACAGTCTCAGCAATAGGGTCGAAAGTTGAGGGGATTGCGGATGTTGTTGCGGGAAGTTTCTAGCTTTTCACCAAGAGGTGGTCACTTTGCTGCAGACAATGGGGTGTTACTTGTGCTGCATGATGTTGCATGTCAGAGTGATGCATTGCTAAACAGGACATCCTAGCAGCAAGATCCCTTGTTTTCATAGACACAGACACACAACCATGGAATCAATAAAATGACATGTCTCTACATGTCTTTACAATGGCTTTTACATGCTTTTACTCATTTTCTCAGACACGTTAGATATCGTTAGATCATATTGGGCCTGTGTTCATGTTTCATCATGTTTCATCATGTTTCATCATGTTTCATCATGTTTCATCCACATCACGGACTCGCCAGAAAATGGACAAGCAGACCAAACAAGAGGAGCTGGACATGTCTCGTGTGGATACCAAATCGCACAAGCAGCACTGGCAAGCTACCAGCAAGGTCTGCAATTGTTCATCGATGTCTTTTTGTGCCCAGTAAATACACACTGGCTTTTAACAACTGTATTGAGATATCAAGTCCGGACTGAGTTTTTTAGGTGTACTGTGTTTTTTTCCTTTGTATTGAGTAAACATAGTAAACGAAATGGAGTCTTGGCCTTTGTTTGAGTGTCTTTGAACCCTTGAGGCAATATTCATCACGACATCCCATGACATCCGCAGCGTTGGATCGAGCACGAGAGCACATGCGCTCCACAAACGGGCCCCGTTCTGTGCAACACATTGCTGCCACTTTACGCTTGTCAGGGCCTCTGATTGCAACCCTCACTGGAAACTGGGAATCTTCAAGAAGGCATGAAAAGGATGTTGTCAAAAATGTCAAAAGGACTCAAGAGCCGAGCCATAGAGCTGATATGGACAGCATATGACAGCATACAGTAAGATTTTGCGGATGTGAAGCAGGAACCATGGAACTTGGATCAGTGCACTTCGACCGATTTCGACACAGTGTTACCGAAGAGCCAAATGAACCGATGGGATCCGACTGCACTCTTTTTTGGGATTCTAAATGATTCTAACATTGTGTTCCATTATCATCCAGTACTGGTATCATCCATTATCATCCATTTATCTACAATTTAACAGTTCCAAATGTTGCAAGCATCAGCCGACTACTCCACTTGGGGCAGCCTTGCAGGTGGGTGGATATATCTCTATCCATATTGAGCCACTTGGGAGTGGCCGCTATCAAGTCCATGGCGAAATCGGAGGTGCAGCTGGGCTTTGTGGGGAATATAAGGTGATATAAGGTGATATAAGGTGATATAACATGATATAACATGATATAACATGATATAACATGATATAACATGATATAACATGATATAACATGATATAACATGATACAACATGATATACAGTAACTACAGTTGATGATGTTGATGGGTTTACACACCAGCAAACATAAGTGGGGGAAGGTCTCATTTTGTAGATCATGGACCATCATGGACCACAGAGATGCAGCTGACTACTTGACCATCCAGTCACTGACAACAGCCATGAGGCGCTCGAACGTACATCTCGAACGTACAACGTCCGTATGTATGTCGGGCCAAGTGTGATGACAGTTGATGTCGACATGATTCGATCATCTTTGGTATGTCATATCTAACATTAAATTAGCATATATATATATATATGTGCACTATTTAATCATATTTTACTATTTAGATGATATATGGTATAATTTGTATATACAGTCTGTGTATCATATACATGTGCTATGATTAGATATTTTTCGCATCTCCAAAAATCGGTGGAGCCCTAGGAGGCGATGTTGGAAGAGATTGGGAAGATGCAGGGGCCTGGAGGCCGGCGCCGGGCTGTCGTCAAAATGTCCAGAACTGAATCAATGTGCAGATACTGATCGTCTATGATAGTTGTATATGACACACAAAATATCATATATATAAATATAATTATATATATATACATACATATATATATATAGTTTTTTGTGGTTGTTGTAGAATATGATGGAGTTTTTGTTATGGCACTGTTTTTCGAAAAAGGTGGTTCAAAAAGGGAAAGGCGTTGGCATCGAAACACGTTTGGCATCGATGTTTTCCAGCACAAAGCAGATGTATGATGTATGTGATTGAAGCAGATTTTAGCACCACACCTGACTTGAGCCAGGTTTTGATTATGTGATCATTTGCTGCTCTGATCTAAGCGCGGAGAACTTCTGGCAGGAGATTTTACGTTAAGGATTTGACGAGAGGTCAAGCACCTAGAGTCCTAGAGGCTGTGATGGGTCATCATTCAGCAAACATCAGCATCCATCAGCATCCAACATAGAACTACCGAAGGCATACCGAAGGCTTGAGATTGGTGAACCATGGTGAAACATGGTATTCTTCCCATGGTGCAGGAGCGACTCACGCAGACCATTCGTGAAGTCACCGGTACAAGTTCCACGGTCATCTGTGTCCATGAGGAATGGGCGGGGAAGTGCTTCACTCGTTGTCTCTGAAAAGATGAACAGACAATGTCAGTAAGAAGGGTCGATCGAGTTGTGAGGCAGTCACTATTTGCTTGGATTTAAGGATTTCACATCTAGGTAAGCGGCAGGGTAATGAGTGACATAGCTCAATCGTGTGATTCCACTTGTAGCGGTGGACCAGGTTCAGCAATTCACGCAAGGTTGCAAGATGCGGCCTTTTCCCAGTGTTGTCACAATATTCACATACCACATTGATATACATTGATCATTGCATATTTGAGTAGGAAGAGATGATGAAATGATGAAATGATGAAATGATGATGGACCACGGGGAAAGGCCTCAGTTCTTGACCAGGATTGGAATGGTGGTGCTGGAAATGGCCTGGGGACGCTCTACGCATTTGTGAAGGTGCTACAAACATATCAAACATGTTGCCTTCAGCTACTTTCCTCACAAGATATTCGAAGTGAAACATGTTGGGAGTACCCTCTGGTTATTTAACAATATTTAACATAGCCATGGGAAATGGCCCATTCATAGATGGTTTACCTATTCAAAATGGTGATTTTCCATGGCTATGTTAAATAACCAGATGGTATATGGAAAGATATGGAAAGATCATGGGTTTGCTGAAAAATGCTGCATTTTTATATGCATTTCTGCAGCCATTCTCAGCCAATCTTGTTGTTCAAAGGCATGCTCCAAGGGGGAGAAGCTTGGAGTGGACTTGGCCAAATCTTTGCTGCGGCACCCAGTTTTGGTGCAGATCTGGGGGCAGATGCCGCAGCCCGAAGCCACGTTCACGTTCACGTTCCGAGGCATGAAGGGAAGGCAGTGGCCATCTACCACACAGCGGGCAAGGGCACCCGTTTGGCACCTTTGCCTGGGGCGGAGAACAACAACAAGCCAGGCCGGTTCGAATGGTTCGAATGGTTCGAATGGTTCGAATGGTTCGAACAGTTCGAATGGTTCGAACAGTTCGAATTTTTTCGAAGCCTGGTTGGGAGATCGGTTTGGGACGTTGGATCTCCCCAGTTGGGACCATCAGAAGATATCAGAAGTGCAGACCTCAGAAGGAGGATGCCTTTGAGCGACATTCTCGAACTGCGGACCATAGCGAGATCAGGATTCTGGAGCAGGTAGGTTAGCGTTGAGACTAGAGAACACCTGATGGCTGAGATGAGACCATTTGTCAAATTTGTAGTAAGAAAAACAAGGCTCTGAGAGCAATTTTCTGTATGGATTAGAAATATACACCGCTCGTCTTTGATGTATGTAGTTTCTGCGATCACCCTAGGATTTGCAGTTTTGATCATGGAGCCAGCATTATCCAGCATTGGATGTCACACTTCGTCACCAGCTGGGGGACATCCATGCTTCGCCAGGTGTGAAGCTGCCGGGCTTGTTGTCAGTGAACGGACAATTGGAGCCCATCACAGTGCTGGAGTGTGTGCTTCGCAGGGCCCCCAGGGACGGAGCCCAAAAGCTGGATCGTTGCATTGAAAATGGTGGTTCCCAATCTTTACAAGTGACCTTGGATTTTTCCCCATCCCCTACAAGCCTTTTCCTCACACAAGCCTATTTGGATTTGTCTGAAAATAGAGGACCCCCAATTCAAATGAGTTATCAACGTTTCTCATTGTTTAAAAATCAAGCAAATGGCTAAACACATGATAAATGGCTCATTAGTTGGCCAAGTTACCCACAAGCATCCCACAAGCATCCCACAAGCGTCCCACAGAAAATGGCTCAACCTTGGGGCACCCCATGGCCCACAGCCCGGTCTCAAGGTCAGACGAGCAGCTACGGTGCTGTTCGTGGCGGTCGATGTTCTGTGGCTCGCTGGAACAGATATGTATACAATACCAAGTATGCAACACGCTCGCACAACATAGTATATACTTATAGGATCTTATAGGCAACATACTCCATCACATTTGCAATTGTATATAATATATTATATATTATAATAGTACTGTAGTGTGTATATATATATATATGTATATATATTATGTATATGCACACAAGTATGTTATGATATATTATGTACATATGATATACTCACAAGTTTGAGGTCAAAATGTTTCGAACACACCAAACGAATGCGGATAGAGGAGCCCCCATGGTTGAGACAATGACATTCCCAAATCATGATCGTTCGACGCTCTGAGCAAATGTGATGCTCGTAGCAGTATGATGATTCATCACCTTATCATTAAAAGTATACAACTCTGTGTTACATTTGCGTCACATGAGTCACATCGTCCTATCCATAGAATCCATTAGAATCCTGTGTCCTCCTGAGGTCTTTTGGGGCGACCAAATTTTTGTGCCATCCTGTGGAATTCAAAGCAGCGACTACCCTGCTGACATTTTGGCGGCGCTGAGGCCCGATATTCCAGCTATTCCAAACAGAGTCCACTCATATCTCAGGTATTCATAAGTATTCCACCACGGAACACATCCATAGATTCCTGAAATTTTCTGAGACGTTTGAGACTTTCTCGTGCTTCCGCATGTTATCATCATGTTATCATCCATCAAGTTATATCAAGTTGATATCACAGCACAGGCCAATGCCCACCAAAGAGCAGTGGGAGGCCGAAGCATTGCATCAGCAACTCGTCCTGGTGGTATACGAAAGCCTCCGATCAAATCGGGGGGGTGTGATATGGTGTGATTGACTTTGCCATGCCACATGATCTTCGTCCATGGTCAGAACAACATGCTGAATCTTCTGAAGCCAAGGAGTATTCTGTAAGTTTCTGAATATCCTCGCAACCACATTTGTTTCTTTTTGAAAGGTATTTGCCCTCGCATTTGTCTCAAAAAAGCCATCCCACGATATCCCACAATCCTTTTCTGCACCACTCCGCGCAGTTTTCCCAGCCTTGTGCGACGCAATGGCGGCAACCATGGTTCCGTTGAAAGAGATGCAGCCCTTCTCAGAGAAGAATATGTTTGGGGGCTCATACCGAAACTATGAGTCGTCCACTCGCCAAGACAAGGTTGAGAAGACATACTCGGACATGCATGTCAATCAGACAGTGGCATTTGTGAAGGCCATGCTCGAGAAGTGGATGAAGTTTGACAAAGGCGAGTACACCATCATGGAGGCAATCGAGATGTTGGATGAGTTGGTGGATGATTCTGACCCAGACGTAGACATCCCAAACAGCATTCATGATTTCCAAACTGCAGAAAGGATCCGGGAGCAGTGGCAAGGAGAAGAGTATGACTGTTCCACCTGGTCGGGTTGCTTCATGACATGGGCAAAGTGATGGCTTTGCCCAAGACTGCAGGAGATGACATCTTGGAACAGTGGGCGGTTGTCGGAGACACCTTTCCAGTAGGATGTGCACCTGCTGAAGATGCAGTTGTGTTCCCGGAGTCTTTCAAAGGCAATCCTGACTACAACCACCCAGTGTATGGCATCAAGTTCGGCATGTACAAGCCAGCGTGTGGCATCAGCAATCTGCTCATGCCCTGGGGTCATGACGAGTACATGTACCAGATGCTGAAATTCAACGGATGCACCCTTCCAGAATGTGGCCTCAACATGATCAGGCTTCATTCCTTCTATCCTTGGCACGACAAACGCGCTTACATCCACTTGGAGTGCCCTGAGGATGCAGAGACCTTGAAATGGGTGAAGGAGTTCAACAAGTTTGATCTGTACTCAAAGGGTGATGCCATTCCAGATGTTGACGCCTTGAAACCCTACTATACCTCTCTCCTGAAGAAGTACAACATTGACGGCAAGCTGAAGTGGTAGAGTCAGCCAGGTCAGCTTTTGTTCAGGGTGGTCGGGTCTAGTTATGTCTCCACCCGGTTTGCCATTCGTTCACCATTGGTTTGAGTTGCCACGGATGTTCCTTGAGCCAATGTTTCAAGGTTGCACCTGGCCTTACCTCAGCAAAGGCATGAAGTGTTTGTGTTCAATTCAGGCTCTCAGATGTTCCAAAGTGCCAATAGAAATCCATAGAAATCCTGTCACAATGTCAAGCCATTTGAAGTCTGCTGGTCAATTGGTCGCTGGAATCCGGAAAGTAATTCATGTGCAATGTTTTGTGAAATGTCCATAGTTGGCATTGGAAGAATCGAACGCCAGTGGCCGTGACCATAGGCCCAGCAGTTCTTGATTTTTCTTTGAGGCCCGTACTGCACTTCCTGGATGTCTAGGTTCCTGACGGAATTCGATGCCACGCGGGGCATGGGAGACTCGAACCACCAACTCACCGGTTCTTGAGGCTTCTGTTGGACACCCTGTGACTTCTTGAAATTCAACGGGACCTTTGCAACGAGCGACCAAGACTTTTGGATCCTTTTTCGCTGGAGCCGTATGAATTGTACATATTGTACGAGGCTTTCAGTGCAGTTCCTGTGCAGTTCCTTGCTGCGAAAAATCCCGCCTGCGGATGCCTGCTCATGTTCATTGCGTCACCAAGAGATTCAACTGAATTCAACTCCTTTGAATATGTCTTCGAGCTCGGACAAGTAGTCCAAATATGTAGTCCATTCATGTTCATTTGATTTCGTTTGAAACCGCATTTGCGGTTTTTCCTCCATTGGCCACCTTTGAAACACCCGGCCTGGCAGCCTGGCCGAGGTATGGTCTTATTGCCGTAGATTCCAAAGGTGACGCCATGCAATTGGAGAAGGCGAGACATCTAGAGCTGGAGATTTCGTGACAGAATGAGCAGTTCATTGGTTCTTGTGGTCATTGGTTCATTGTTTCTTCATGTTTCTTCAATCTATTCTCATTTTGGTTACTGTCCTATCCTATCTATCCTCAAGATGAGACAGATCGAGCTGAAGCGCGACGCCCAAGGTCACCTACGACATAGCCAAACTCTATTTGCCCAGCGAAGTGAAGCAGGTTGGAACATCTTTGGGCTCCTTCTCAGCGCCTCGGTGATATGACACAGCTGTCGGGAGGAGGGGAGGATTTTTGAATGTGAACATCTCGACATCCCGTTGTGTTTGAACATGCGGAAAAAAACGGTTTACTGTTTACCCATAATTCATTGTAATCTTAGAGAGGGAAAGGGAGTTTCAATGATTTTCAGACAAACCTAAATGGAGACCCAAAGAGCCCAGTTTTTCATACATGTGACTGGCAGGGACAGTCTTTGCGAAATGTTCAAAAGCTGGCCTTCAATGGAAAAAATGGATCCCAGCAGTAGAACAACCAAGGGCTTGCCAAGTTGACAACACTTGAAAAACGTTGACATGATCACTTTCAGCATCTTTCATCCAGGCGTAGAACCCGGAGCCATTCACCCGGACGCTGTAGGTTTCTGCTGCCTTGTTGGACGCCTTGCTGGCGGAATTTTCTCAAGAGCTGGCCGCGAAGTCGGGTAGAGCCTTGACGGAGTGCTTGTGATTTCAAATGATTTCCATCAATATGTATTATGATTCTTATATTATCTTATATTATTATAGATTGTTATAGTATGTTATAGTGTGATACAATAGTTATCGTCGTTAGAGTAGTTGTATGTTTTATAGCATGTTATAGTATGTTGCCGTGTGCTATAGTCTGTTACAGTACGTGATAGCATGTTATGGTACGTTACAGTTATATTATATAATTTCAATGACTTATACAATGCGTACTTTGATACGGTATTCTGGCTGTGTATGTATACATATATATACACACACATATATATATATACATATGTATATACATATGCCAGCTAATATAAATATAGTGTACAATGTAGTATATTGATTGAATTGTTTGGGTTGGCATCATTTGTTGGGATTAGCGAAGATTGGGATTCATGAAGATTTGCATGGATATAATGTGGGATGACTGAATTTGGTCTACTGTACTGGTGCTGTGGATATTGGGGTGAATGAAGCGAGATGAATATTTAGATTGGAACCAACAGATTCAAAAGATCTTTCGAAGATGGAAGTCTTTACTCCCAAAGCCTATGGATGATAACTTCAGACTTGTAACTTTTTTCCCCAAACAGTGTGTCCACACTGAGGGGTTCTTACGGTAAGAGTAAAGGCCCGTGCTTGATCAGGGTGCTCCAGCTGGGCTCGGGCATTTTTCCTGTGAATTTCCGCATAAAATGGCTCTTGTGAAATCTCCAAGTGCATATTGACTGCGCAGGCTCGCACAAAGTGTGTGTCAGGGTCTTGGTCCGCGGCATTTTACCTGTACATTTCCGTATAAAGTGGCTCTTGTGAAATCTCCAAGTGCATTTCGACCGCGCAGGCTCGCACAAAGTGTGGGTCCCGGTCTTGAGATCGGTCCTCCTCCTCAACATCATCATCTTCCTCCTCGTTGACGTCATTGTTCTCAACATCATCATCTTCCTCCCCTTGACCGCATCATCCTCAACATCATCAACCTCCACCTCATCTTCCGCAACATCAATATTATCATCCTTTTCACCATCATCCTCAACATTTTCATCCTCAACATGATCATCCTCAACATCACCACCACCAACACCACCACCACCATCATCATCATCATCGTCATCATCGTCATCGTCATCATCATCATCATCATCCTCATCATCATCATCACCATCATCATCATCGTCATCATCATCATCATCAACATCATCATCATCATCCTCATCCTCATCCTCATCCTCATCCTCATCCTCATCCTCATCCTCATCCTCATCACCACCATCATCACCACCATCATCATCATCATCATCATCCTTCTTCTCAACATCATCACCCTGCACCTTATCATCCTCCACTTCATCTTCCGCATTGTCATCCTCATTCTCATTCTCCTCAACATCATCATCGTCAACATCATCATCCTCAACCTCATCAACCTCATCATCCTCAACCTCATCATCCTCAACATCATCCTCCTGCACCTTATCACCCTCATCATCCTCATCATCCTCAACATCTTCATCATCCTCATCCTCATCCTCATCCTCATCCTCATCATCGTCGTCGTCGTCGTCGTCGTCGTCGTCATCCTTCTCAACATCATCACCCTGCATCTTATCATCCTCCACTTCATCTTCCGCATTGTCATTCTCATCCTCATCCTCCTCAACATCATCATCGTCAACATCATCATCCTCAACCTCATCATCCTCAACTTTGTCCTCCTGCACCTCATCATCCTCAACATCTTCATCCTCAACATCATCGTCCGCAACGTGCTCATCCTCATCCTCACCATCGTCAACAACAACAACATTATCATACATTATCCTCCCACTCCCCCACACTGTTTGGGGTCTCTTGCCGGGACAATTGTAGTTCCCAAGGGTATCAAAGCAACAGTATCTAGGGTCCAGTGTCCATCGATCATTATCGTTTTTCCTTTTTGTACATAAATGTTTACTAAAAACACATAAACATACACATCTATTGTTGTATGCGTATGCCTAGGATGTCCGTTGTTGATGTCTCTCTGGTGATGATTTCTCTCAGGCTTGGACTCTGATCCGCACTTCTGGATGCCTTTGACACTGAAGAAGGTGGGGGCGATGGCAAGGTACCTGCTATGTCAGTGATTGATTTGATTGCCAAGGGGTTCAGGGTGAACTCAGTTCGCGAAAATTTGTGATAGTTCAGTGTGCCTTCATTTGGCTCAAGCTCAGCAAAACGTGATAAGTTTTGAGTGGTCTTCAGCGATTTGCACTTTTTTTCCAGCAATGGCGGAGACCTTTGCATTCAATGCGGACATCCAGCAATTGATGAGTTTCTTGTCAGCTCCGCATGTTGCAGCATGGAACACCATGTCATTTCAAATCGTATTGTGGCTACAATTCATTCTCCCTATTTTCTGCGAGTGGTTGCAGTTCAAACGCTCAAGAAACAGAGAAAAGAACATAAAGTGTGCCACATGAGAGAAACAAATGGAGGGCAACTTCTTATCTTGTTGCGCGTTTGTCAAGTCACGTCAACAAATCAGCACCGATCAAATCGGCATACACCATCTTCCACAAGTCTCCAAACCTCTGTCCAAGTCAATGAAGCAAACATGTTAGCCAGTTTGTTCCATCAACCTAGGGCAAAATTTCATACCTGACGCGCTTCTATGCGTGGATCCCAATGATGACACTTCATTTGAAGTCAATTGAAGTCAAAGGAAGTCTAGATAAGAACCTTCCCGGTTGCGGACAACTGTCACCGGGCACGTCCAGCTCGCCCACCCAACTGCTTAGCAAGTCTACGGTCAATAATCTGAATGCGAAAGTGTCACTGGCTGGGAGAGGATTCAACGTAGCGCAGAGTGGCCAGGTGAAAGGAAGAAAGTGCGCACAACACTGTATTGCGGCCTACCTCGCAAGCGCAAGTTGCTCACGCTGGTGTCCGGTGTGTAGGTCGTAGGTAGGTCGTAGGTAGGTCGTAGGTAGTGGGTAGTGGGTAGTGGGTTGTATGTTGCGCGTGTTGTGCCTGTTGCTTCGTGTTGTTCCTCTTGAGCCTGTTGTTCGTGTCGTTCCCGTTGTTGCTGCTGTTGTGCGTTGTGGAATTGCCATCGTCGTCTTGTTTGCCTTCTATCAGTGATCTTGCCTGTATGGCAGGCAGTAGAGTTACTCAGTAGAGGCAGTATCGGTGATAGAGAGGAGGTGAAGGTTTTAGAAGTAGTGGCAGTAGTGCAGGTACTGTAGCAGCGGTAGATAGTCAAGGTAGTAAAGGCCGTTTTGAGACAAGACCGTTAATTGTAATAGACTTAGTCAAGAATGTTCAAGATAGTAGGTGAATCCGCAACACCACCACCGCCAGGACCACGAGCACCAGCAGCAGCACCGCCACAGCACCCCTCCCCCCGCAGCCTGTGCAAAAGAACGCCGCTTACCGTCCCGGAAAACATCGAGCATCGCAAAAAACACGGTTTCCCGTCATTTCCCTTTGCTAGAAAAAACACGCAGCCTAGACTTTTGTTTACCCTCGAAATTGTGCAAAAAAATGAGGCTTGATCATCAATACTTTCTACAGCAACAAGGAGATCTTCTTGCGCGAGTTGATTTCCAATGCTTCCGATGCATTGGACAAGATCCGCTACGAGTCCATCACTGACCCAGACAAGATTGAACCTTGGTCAACCGCTGCTTTCAGCAACCTATAGACGAAACTGAAACTCTGCAAAATACATCATGAGACGTACTGCACCTTGAATCGACTCGGGCGGTGCTGGCTACACAGCTGTTTATTCAAACGTGTTTTGATGGTACTTGTTTCACCGAAGCCAGACATGAAGTTGTTGCATGACACACTCGGAATTGGAATTTGAGAAAGTCGAAGTCACAAGGTTCTGTTGAAAAGCTTCTGGCAACATGACCATTTTTATTTGGCACTGCTGGCCTAAATCACTCCACTGGAGTCACGGCCACTGCTTGAATAAGAACTAAGGAGAGCCAGCCCAACTTTTTTATCAAGATTATCCCTGATAAGACCAACTCCACTCTGACCATCGAGGACAATGTGAAATCATTGAAATCGATGATTTCTTCCCCTCTAGGTGGCGGCCTCTAGATTTTTGTGCTTCTTTCCGCAACCTCAGTGCTTCCTCACCGACTCGCCAGAATATTTGCCAAATCAAATGCAGTACTGTTTGTCAGATAGAATGCCGGATAAAGATAAAGAGTCAAATTGACTGTCACAATATTTATCACGATAGAATCAGAGACAAAAGGCCAAATAGAACGTCAGAATGCATGTCAGATAGAATCTCAGTTGGTGGGGGTCACTCGAAGCAACGTAGTTTGAAAACAAAGAAGTGCGGGATTCGAAATAGACCAGCAAGTGTCAAATACCCAGCAAAAATTGAAGCAAATGTGTCGCGATTGGGATACACGAAGCATAGATGCCTTTTCCCTGCAACTTCATTCAGAGTTGCCGCAAGGAATAGTAGAAGTGTTACCAACCGTGGGCCACAAGTGTATACTGCCTTGGCCAACATTTCCCCGAAAAATCCACGAACCTGCGCTGATCTGCCCGTCTTCCCAGGGCTGAATTGCTTCGCAGGACTCTGGGATTGGCATGACCAAGAATGATCCTTGCCGTGCGAGGTGGTGTTTAGCCCTTGGCGGATGTGTAGATCATTCCCAATTTGTGAAGTTCTACGTCCGTAAGTTTTAATCAGCTTGCAAGACGGCGCAAGAAGTTTGATCGTGCCGTGGCTGAGGAGCTGATCAACAACTTGGGCACCATCGCCAAGTCAGGCACCAAGGCCTTCATGGAAGCAATGGCTGCAGGTTTGGACGGGCTTGGTAGAAAGCCTTGTCTGCAGAGCATTGCCCCAACGACGGCAAGCAAACCTCATAGAACACCGGTGTAGCTGCCGGTGCCCTTATGTTTCATTTCTTATCTCACCACGTTTTCCTCTGCATGCCGTATAGCAACAAAACAGGCGCATATTGGAGAGTAAGATTAGATTTATGAAAATCTTGCAGCCTCTAGCTGAGGGAAGTTGAAATACTTATTCTGTAATGTTTTCATTTTCATGTACATTTGTTCCATGAAGTTATCTTTTTTTGCATTACCAACATGGATTTTCATGTAGATGTTCATTGGGATTTTCATGTGACTTCATGGCATGTATCTTGTTTATTAGTAATGCTTGCTTTGCTCCTCAGCCAAAATGTCGTGGTTCTTTTTGGCGAAAGAAACAAATTGAATGTAACTGTAGACACACACACACAGGAACCAAACACAAGACAGCATAACGCAACACTAGGCCACAATGAACATCAATGAACAGGAAACACAAAACCAAAAACCACATGAAAATCGAAAATGTTTCACAGCATGAACATATAAATGAAATGTTACAGCCAAAAAACAGTTGAGTCAAAAGAAAAAATCGGCTGAGGAAATGAACATGTAAATGCCAAATGCAATAAACAAATGCAACCGAAATCCACATGAAAACGAAGAGAATAATGAGAAAAACACATGAAAACCAAAATCCACATGAAAAAGAGCATGAAAGAATAAACCGATATCCAAATTAAAAAAATGAAAAACAAAACACGCTAATAACATGGAAAAAAGAAAAATATTGGTGGGAAAGCAGGAATTGCCCAAAATCTGGAAAAAGCTCATTTTCTCGATAGAGTTTCAGTTTTTCATGTGTTTTTCATTTTTGGGATTTTGCTGGGGTTTTGTAGAAAAAACACACATAAAGAAAATATGAAAAACGAAAAACAATGGAAAAAATGAACAAACAGAACAATTTCTCCAAGAAAATTATGTTTCCACATGTTGGACAAGTCCTGCTTTCCCACCAATATTTTTTCATTCGTTTTTCACGTGTTTTTCTCATTATTCTTTTCATTTGTTTATTTGGATTTTGGTTTTCATTTTTTCAGTTCCTTTTTCATTTGGAGTTCGGTTTTCATTTTTTAATTGCATTTACATGTTCATGTCGTCAGCCATTTACATATTGTTGTCAGATGTTTTTTGGTTTTATTTTTTCATTTATATGTTCATGCTGTGAAACATGTTCAAATTTCATGTGGTTTTTGGATTTGTGGTTCCTGCTCATTGTGTCCTAGTGTCGCGTCATGCTGTCTTTTGTTTGTTTCCTGTTCGTGTTTGCAGTTACATTCAAACTGTTTCTTTTGCAAAAAGTACCGCATCATTTTTCCATTTTTTTGGCTGAGGAGCAAAGCAAGCATTGCTAATAAACAAGATACATGCCACGAAGTCACATGAAAATCCCAATGAACATCTACATGAAAATCCATTTTGGCAATGAAACCATGATAATTTTGTGAAAAATGTAAGTGAAACTGAAAAAGCGTGAAACAAATAAAACCTGGTTTTCCACTTTACAGCTGCCCAAGAAAGATGTGAACTTAAATAATTGACGGAAAATGTGAAATAGTTTTGATCCAGGGGTTGCAGAGTTTGCCATGGAGCACCCCCAAATACGCTGGCTGCAAGGTGGAGACATCAGCATGATCGGTCAGTTCGGCGTGGGCTTTTACAGTGCCTACCTGGTGTCCGACAAGGCGGAGTGTTTTTGCAGAGAATATACGGCCATTTCTTTGAATACTTTTCTAGCATTCATGAACCATATTGATAAGAATATTACAAAAGTTGACTACTACGTATATGTATATATATATATATATTTATACACACATATATATATATATAGACAGATATATATATATATAGACAGATATATATATATATATGTGTGTGTGTACATAACTTTAATATATTTTTATTAAATCATTCCAAGATACTGCAAGCATCTGCAAGCTATGAAGCACGCGACTGGAGGCCCAAGCAAAATTCTGCGTCACTTGCACCCTGAAGCGGAAGCCTGCAACAGATCGAGGCCACAAATGCACCACAGGTGAAGCACAAGAGCTGAGATGGTGCAGGCTTCCGCTGCTGCTAAATCATTTCTGATGTGCCACTTAGATCGATTTGAGATTTGAGATCTAGCACAGAAGGTAAGTGGCACAGTCACTGATCCAATCACTCGGTCAAGACTTGAAGACCCTCGAACCCAACCTTTCAAGTGCTCTGTATGTTCAGGTCTACTTTTGCGAAAGTAGAAAGGCAACCAAGGCACACATACTGACATTTGCTGACATGTACTGACATGTTTGCACACGGACACTTTTATTCCCATTCTGGACTCATGATTGGCCCGAGCATTCAGGTCGAATGCTGAAAGATGTTGAAAGATGATGCCCATCCGTCTCCACCATCATGCCGTCATGACTGTCCCCCACAATCGCCACAGTCCAGCTGGTTGACTATCAGGGCAGCAAATATCAGCAAATCACGGTGCCTTCTTCTTGATGTTGAGCTTCCTCACTGGCCTCACCTCTGCTGCGACCTCTTTCTCCACCTCCTGCATTTCCATCTCTTCAGCAACTCCCTTGGCACCACCATTGTTGTTGCGTTTCTCTGCCCATTTCACCCAGTTGGATTTGCCGCTCTTGCGTTCTTTGGAGCCTTTTCCTGCATCTCAAGCTGTGCCATCCACAATTTGTCGCTGATCTTCTTTGCATCTGGCACGTGATGTTCCTCAAGAATGGCCATTGTAAGTTTCGTGAACGCCACCTTGAGAGACCACGATCATCGGACATGATTATTGCGGAATCACTTGAGGAGCAGCCGTAGAGGCAGGGCCACTGGTGTCTTCATGTCTGGCATGATTTGGAGCTCTCTTGGAATGTTACATGCTGTAAGCCTTGCTATATGCTGTGATATGCTGGTGCGTGCTGGGATAATGCTTGCATCTTCCACTATTGATGCTCATGGATGTTCACGTCTGTCCATGGTTGGAGACGGCTGCAGCGCAGCCTGAGAATCAGTGGTTCGAAGTGCCGTGTCATGATGTGTCAGAGCGGCTATACAGTTACTTCAAAATCAACTGTTTGCCTTTCCATTATGTCAAGTAGTAAACAACCTATAGCGTGGCTTTCACTGACATGTGAGTCCAAGCCCTTGCAACACATCATTGAATAATGATGATGTTCTTCCGTGATCTGCTGCAATGCCACATGTCGATCCATGCTTGCACAAAAGGTCACATTGGGGGCCTTGTGCCACAACTTTTCCATCAGTTGCTGGGGCTTCCAATTGCACCACTGGACTGCCAGCAGCCTGGGCACAAACCATAGTCCGAGATTTGCTACTCAACCTGTCTGCCTGTCTCTTGCCATGGACCCAAAATGGAATGCACGGGGGAAACTAATCTTCAAACACCTTCAAAACATGACTCACCCCACCCTCGGAGTCTTTCTGGGACCTCCTGGGGAATGTCTTGAATGTCCCAAGCCACTCTGATCTTCAAACTGCAACTCACCCCAACTTCAGTGCATTTCTGATGAAATCTGATGAAGATATTGAGTGCCCCAAACTACTCTAAAACGGGTTCTGCAAATGCCATTTGGGGCACTCACAATCGCCCTGCTTTCATTTGCATTCAGGTCATTCCATGTCCCTTCTAAAGTTATGCAAATTACTCTAAGGATTGGCCAGGGGAGCGAGTGCAGCAAATGGCTATCTATTATAAGTTATCGCTAAGCTTATCTCTGAGTAACCTTCCAGCGCATGACACTGTTTAAAAAAAAATGCCACAAAAAATGGCAGAGTGAGAGAGAGAGAGAGAGAGAGGGAGGGGGATCCAAAGGGACAATTGTGAGTGCCCCAAAGGGTATTTGCAGACCCCCTTTTAGAGTAGCTTGGGGCACTCAATATCTTCCCCAGAAGTGAAGTGGAGTTGGGGTGAGTCGCAGTTTGAAGATGATTTTTGTGGTGCTTGGGGCATGTGAAGGGAAACGTCCCCCAATGATGTCTGCGCATTGCCATCTTCGCTAGCAACGCGTTAGTGCGATCTATGACCATGGTGAGTAACAAATGAAAGTAGGGCGATTGTGAGTGCCCCAAATGGTATTTGCAGACCCTCTTTTAGAGTAGCTTGGGGCACTCAACATCTTCGCCAGAGACACCTTGAAGTTGGGGTGAGTTGCAGTTTAAAGATCGTCTTGGTGGTGAGAGAGACAGAGAGGGAGGTAAGAGAGAGATAGAGACAGAGGAAAGAAAGAAAGAAAGAAAGGAAGAAAGGAAGAAAGAAAGGAAGAAAGGAAGAAAGGAAGAAGGAAAGGACAAAACGAAATAAAACATAAAAGAGAAACGAACAAATGAACGAAGAAAAGAAAGACAGCGAGCGAGCTGGATGCCACATGATATGGTAACTGCAGGAAAGAAAGCACCACAGGTTGAATTTCTCTCATCAGTTTTGCCCATTCTGTGAACGTGCAGAACACAATTTGCTTGGCTCACGCCAGGTTTACTGAACATTCATGGCTGGTCCAAGGTTGTCTATCGCTTTTCAAAGGGACGCCCAATTGCGTTCCAACGGTTCGTGCACATCTCTGACAAAAATCCTACAAGATCCTACAAGATTAAAGTTGCTCCGTGGAAAAAGAAAAAACACTAATCCAACCAAAGTTTGCCCGGCCTCCTCCCGAGGCTGTCTCACCACTGCCTGGCACGAGCGCAAAAGCATTGCTACACAACTTCAGTGCTATGGGGGTTTCCACCAGTGGAGGTACCCCAAAATGGTTGGTTTATACTGGCAAATCCAACTTAAATGATCTTAAATGGATGATAACTAGGGGCCCATATTTTAGGAAACCATCACATGTGGATGTTTCCAAAAATGGAGATACCCATTTTTGGCTGGATGGTTTTTCGACATGTTTGGAATGGTCCTATTGAAAAGCTACCCCCATCCCCCATGTAAACCCTATTGTATATACAGTCATATCCCCAGAATTCCTGGTCCCATTGTTATATATCTTGTGGAGGTTTCCTGAAATAGGGAATATCCCCTAATAGTCCATTTCAATTGAAATTTCCCTTGTAAACCATCCATGTGTGGGTCCCCCCATGGCTATGGACACTCCCATCTTTGAACCCAGCGGAACCGAGGCGGCGCCTGCGCCAAGTAGGGCCCCAAGTCGCGGACTGAGAGTTGGAGCTCCTCAGGCACCTCCAACAGGTCCAACAGGCTTTGGGGGGACCCCAAAATGGTTCGTTTATAATGGAAAATCCTATAAACATGGATGAACAATCCATTATATGATTGGTTCACAATGGAAAAAATATAAATGTGGAAAATCATGGATGGGGAATATCATATGGATGATATCTCCTAAAATAATATGGTTTCTTGGTACCCCCAAAATGAAAAATGCTATAAATATGGATGATAACTAGGGGCACCCCATGGAATGGGAAACCCCCATATTTTGAATCAGATAGTGTGTATACCCCTGTGCTTGCATGACAAATAGCAACAGCAGGATTTGGATAAGTTCCAGACAGGATGATTTGGTCTACCCGAGGATGTCTTCTGCTGAACAGAAACTTTGGTAGCCGGTGAAGCCTGGGATCCAGCTGCGCAAAAACAATAGACCCGCGCAGCAGCATCCACCACGGACTCCTCACATTCCGCAACCGCGTTGCGCTGGATGATCAAACACTGCTACTCTGGCTTTCACCGCAGAAACATAGCTCTGACATGCTCTGACAAATCCATCTCTATCTCCAAAACTATATTTTAAAACAATGGTCCCATGGGTCTTTGACATCGCAAATCTCTTTCCCGGGTTTGTGACCCCAGCCTGTGCGTCAGTGTCCATCAGTCCACAGGCCAGCAGCTTGTGTAAGTCAGTGCCTGGTGATTTATCACTTTCCTCATTGGCTGCCTCCATAGTGAGCAAGCAAGACGTACAGCTAGTACGTAGATATATGTAACATATTGTAACATGTAAATGTCCAAGAAAACTCACCAAGCCAGTTGAGCCACATAATCCGTTGCGTCCACCAACCCGGCTCACTTTTGAATGTGGCTGCAACACTGCCGCAAGTTCAGTTGGCAGCTGAAATCTTTGTTTACGCTGCCTCTTTGGTCTATGAGTCTGACCGAATGGGCACAAGTGGAGCTTCTTTTGATGCTTCATCAAAATCAACATGCTATGAATGTCAAAGGTTGATTGAATGGATTGGCCAACATCAATCAAACAGGCTTCACCAAAATCTCGTCCACCAACCCGGCTCACTTTTGAATGTGGCTGCAACACTGCCGCAAGTTCAGTTGGCAGCTGAAATCTTTGTTTACGCTGCCTCTTTGGTCTATGAGTCTGACCGAATGGGCACAAGTGGAGCTTCTTTTGATGCTTCATCAAAATCAACATGCTATGAATGTCAAAGGTTGATTGAATCGATTGGCCAACATCAATCAAACAGGCTTCACCAAAAGCTCGTCCACCAACCCGGCTCACTTTTGAATGTGGCTGCAACACTGCCGCAAGTTCAGTTGGCAGCTGAAATCTTTGTTTACGCTGCCTCTTTGGTCTATGAGTCTGACCGAATGGGCACAAGTGGAGCTTCTTTTGATGCTTCATCAAAATCAACATGCTATGAATGTCAAAGGTTGATTGAATGGATTGGCCAACATCAATCAAACAGG
Source organism: Cladocopium goreaui (assembly GCA_947184155.2). Classification (NCBI taxonomy): domain Eukaryota; class Dinophyceae; order Suessiales; family Symbiodiniaceae; genus Cladocopium; species Cladocopium goreaui. Next base: position 43,937 of record CAMXCT020000201.1, on the reverse strand, counting down.
CTTCACCAAAAGCTTTCCTGTAGGCCCCAACATCAAAGCTATTCAAAGCTAAAGGCCCATATCCCGGAGTTGTCCTAAGCACCCCTCTCTGTCACCGCATTGGCCGCTCATGAGTGTAAGATACTTTGTGTTCCAGAGTTTCTTCACAGTCATACTCTGTAAGTTGTGGCTGGTGGGTTTGTAGCTTGCAGCGCGCCCATGATTTGCGCGCAGGTGGCCAAGAATGCATGCGCGCCAGCAATCTACGCGCATATGCGCGCCGTGACCTTGCGCGCATGACAGCGCGCCCCGAATCTGCGCGCATGAGTGTAAGATACTTTGTGTTCCAGACTTTCTTCACAGTCATATTCTGTAAGTTGTGGCTGGTGGGTTTGTAGCTTGCAGCGCGCCCATGATTTGTGCGCAGGTGGCCAAGAATGCATGCGCGCCAGCAATCTACGCGCACATGCGCGCCGTGACCTTGCGCGCATGACAGCGCGTCCCGAATCTGCGCGCATGAGTGTAAGATACTTTGTGTTCCAGAGTTTCTTCACAGTCATACTCTGTAAGTTGTGGCTGGTGGGTTTGTAGCTTGCAGCGCGCCCATGATTTGCGCGCAGGTGGCCAAGAATGCATGCGCGCCAGCAATCTACGCGCATATGCGCGCCGTGACCTTGCGCGCATGACAGCGCGTCCCTAATCTGCGCGCATGAGTGTAAGATACTTTGTGTTCCAGAGTTTCTTCACAGTCATACTCTGTAAGTTGTGGCTGGTGGGTTTGTAGCTTGCAGCGCGCCCATGATTTGCGCGCAGGTGGCCAAGAATGCATGCGCGCCAGCAATCTACGCGCATATGCGCGCCGTGACCTTGCGCGCATGACAGCGCGCCCCGAATCTGCGCGCATGAGTGTAAGATACTTTGTGTTCCAGACTTTCTTCACAGTCATATTCTGTAAGTTGTGGCTGGTGGGTTTGTAGCTTGCAGCGCGCCCCTGATTTGCGCGCACGTGGCCCAGAATGCATGCGCGGAAGCAATCTACTACGCGCATATGCGCGCCGTGACCTTGCGCGCATGACAGCGTGTTCGGAATCTGCGCGCATGAGCGTAAGATACTTTGTGTTGCATTCCTCCCAGGTGACTAGGCATGCTCGCGCACAGGTTCTTATAATTTCCAATTAGCGCACATGCTCGCGCACAGGTTTTCATTTAAGGTGGTTTAGGTAGCTTCTTACTTGCTGCTGTGACACGATCCATGGACTGAGAGGATGCATTCCCAATGGGATGCCCAGATTCTGACCTCATTGATCGGACGAAGAAATTGCAGAAAGGTCACCACAGAAGAGTGTGCCTTGGTAGTTGCAAAATTGATGCAATTTGCTGATTGACCAAGCATACATTGCTCAAGCAAGAAATTCTTTGTGAGCATGATGTGCCACTGGCAACTGGAAACTCAGGAAGGACAGTTCTCTTTCTCAGGCAATCCCGAACACACAGGCCAGCCTCGTTGCCTGACCCCACAAATTGCCTGTTGGCATGTGTTGGCATGCGTGATTGCTTTTTCATACAGGACATTTCTCCAACTGGTAACATTACGTAAATTTCAGCCTCGTTCCATTGCAGGGGCAGAAGATTGAAAACTGCAATTCTTTTCACGGGATCACTCGGTGGACTCAGATGGATGTTGCTTGGCGAGCCACACATCTTTGTTCATTTTGTTTCAGAATGCATCTTGACCAAATTCGACCAAAGCAGTTGGCAAAATTTGAGCATATTTGAGCTGATGAATCTGATCCACAACCACTGGGGCAAGAGCTCCGAGGCAAGAAACCGGGAGATCTTCCGAGCACGGTTGACAGCCGGAAAGATCATTCGCAACCAGGATGAGCAAGGCCAGCTCAGCTGGGGCTTGGGTTCTTGTTGCCTGAACTTTTGCAATCTTTTGCATATTCATCCCTTGATCTCCCTGCCACGGAGATACCCATGCGTTTCACCTTGCTAGTGCCAGGTTGGATTGGAGTGCCAGTGACAAGATGGATGTTTCTTGGTTTTATCCAGCGTGGCACTCCAACGAGCCAAATGTTAAGACTTCTCATCAATCTGTCGATGCTCTTGCAGATCAGTTTTGTGAGAATCACATCACGTGACTTTCCTCTCTCATTTTCAATGTCTTGCAGTTCGCAAGAGAGAGAGAGAGAGAGCTTCTTTTTTGATTCTCGTTCTTTACTTCCTTGCTGAATCTTGCAGCCAAGGATTGGATCCGATGGTGAATATAAAGCCATTGGCATCAGGGAGAAGTGCATCAGACCTGGTAGGGCGACTCGAGACTGGCTTCATCCGAGAAGATCTGAAGAGATTTGAGCGGCCAATGCGGTGACAGAGAGGGGTGCTTAGGACAACTCCGGGATATGGGCCTTTAGCTTTGAATAGCTTTGATATGGGCCAATCCATTCAATCAACCTTTGACATTCATAGCATGTTGATTTTGATGAAGCATCAAAAGAAGCTCCACTTGTGCCCATTCGGTCAGACTCATAGACCAAAGAGGCAGCGTAAACAAAGATTTCAGCTGCCAACTGAACTTGCGGCAGTGTTGCAGCCACATTCAAAAGTGAGCCGGGTTGGTGGACGAGCTTTTGGTGAAGCCTGTTTGATTGATGTTGGCCAATCCATTCAATCAACCTTTGACATTCATAGCATGTTGATTTTGATGAAGCATCAAAAGAAGCTCCACTTGTGCCCATTCGGTCAGACTCATAGACCAAAGAGGCAGCGTAAACAAAGATTTCAGCTGCCAACTGAACTTGCGGCAGTGTTGCAGCCACATTCAAAAGTGAGCCGGGTTGGTGGACGAGCTTTTGGTGAAGCCTGTTTGATTGATGTTGGCCAATCCATTCAATCAACCTTTGACATTCATAGCATGTTGATTTTGATGAAGCATCAAAAGAAGCTCCACTTGTGCCCATTCGGTCAGACTCATAGACCAAAGAGGCAGCGTAAACAAAGATTTCAGCTGCCAACTGAACTTGCGGCAGTGTTGCAGCCACATTCAAAAGTGAGCCGGGTTGGTGGACGAGCTTTTGGTGAAGCCTGTTTGATTGATGTTGGCCAATCCATTCAACCTTTGACATTCATAGCATGTTGATTTTGATGAAGCATCAAAAGAAGCTCCACTTGTGCCCATTCGGTCAGACTCATAGACCAAAGAGGCAGCGTAAACAAAGATTTCAGCTGCCAACTGAACTTGCGGCAGTGTTGCAGCCACATTCAAAAGTGAGCCGGGTTGGTGGACGCAACAGATTATGTGGCTCAACTGGCTTGGTGAGTTTTCTTGGACATCTACATGTTACAATATGTTACATATATCTACGTACTAGCTGTACGTCTTGCTTGCTCACTGTGGAGGCAGCCAATGAGGCACGTGATAAATCACCAGGCACTGAATCTGGAGATCCTCCTCATTGCAGCTGGTGTCAGGAAGCCACAGGCGCCTTCCACAAGCTGCTGGCCTGTGGACTGATGGACACTGACGCACAGGCTGGGGTCACAAACCCGGGAAAGAGATTTGCGATGTCAAAGACCCATGGGACCATTGTTTTAAAATATAGTTTTGGAGATAGAGATGGATTTGTCAGAGCATGTCAGAGCTATGTTTCTGCGGTGAAAGCCAGAGTAGCAGTGTTTGATCATCCAGCGCAACGCGGTTGCGGAATGTGAGGAGTCCATGGTGGATGCTGCTGCGCGGGTCTATTGTTTTTGCGCAGCTGGATCCCAGGCTTCACCGGCTACCCAAGTTTCTGTTCAGCAGAAGACATCCTCGGGTAGACCAAATCATCCTGTCTGGAACTTATCCAAATCCTGCTGTTGCTATTTGTCATGCAAGCACAGAGGTATACACACTATCTGATTCAACATATGGGGGTTTCCCATTCCATGGGGTGCCCCTAGTTATCATCCATATTTATAGCATTTTTCATTTTGGGGGTACCAAGAAACCATATTATTTTAGGAGATATCATCCATATGATATTCCCCATCCATGATTTTCCACATTTATATTTTTTCCATTGTGAACCAATCATATAATGGATTGTTCATCCATGTTTATAGGATTTTCCATTATAAACGAACCATTTTGGGGGTCCCCCCAAAGCCTGTTGGACCTGTTGGAGGTGCCTGAGGAGCTCCAACTCTCAGTCCGCGACTTGGGGCCCTACTTGGCGCAGGCGCCGCCTCGGTTCCGCTGGGTTCAAAGATGGGAGTGTCCATAGCCATGGGGGGACCCACACGTGGATGGTTTACAAGGGAAATTTCAATTGAAATGGACTATTAGGGGATATTTCCTATTTCAGGAAATTTCCACAAGATATATAACAATGGGGGCAGGAATTGTGGGGATATGAGTGTATATAGATGAGGGTTTAGATGGGGGATGGGGGTAGCTTTTCAATAGGACCATTCCAAACATGTCGAAAAACCATCCAGCCAAAAATGGGTATCTCCATTTTTGGAAACCTCCACATGTGGAGGCCGGGCAAACTTTGGTTGGATTAGTGTTTTTTTCTTTTTCCACGGAGCAACTTTAATCTTGTAGGATCTTGTAGGATTTTTTGTCAGAGATGTGCACGAACCGTTGGAACGCAATTGGGCGTCTAGACAACCTTGGACCAGCCATGAATGTTCAGTAAACCTGGCGTGAGCCAAGCAAATTGTGTTCTGCACGTTCACAGAATGGGCAAAACTGATGAGAGAAATTCAACCTGTGGTGCTTTCTTTCCTGCAGTTACCATATCATGTGGCATCCAGCTCGCTCGCTGTCTTTCTTTTCTTCGTTCATTTGTTCGTTTCTCTTTTATGTTGTATTTCGTTTTGTCCTTTCCTTCTTCCTTTCTTCCTTTCTTTCTTCCTTTCTTTCTTTCTTTTCTCTGTCTCTATCTCTCTCTTACCTCCCTCTCTGTCTCTCTCACCACCAAGACTAACTTTAAACTGCAACTCACCCCAACTTCAAGGTGTCTCTGGCGAAGATGTTGGGTGCCAATTGTCCCTTTGGATCCCCCTCCCTCTCTCTCTCTCTCTCACTCTGTCACTTTTTGTGGCATTTTTTTTAAGACAATGTCATGCGCTGGAAGGTTACTCAGAGATAAGCTTTGCGATAACTTATAATAGATAGCCATTTGCTGCACTCGCTCCCCTGGCCAATCCTTAGAGCAATTTGCATCACTTTAGAAGGGACATGGAATGACCTGAATGCAAATGAAAGCAGGGCGATTGTGAGTGCCCCAAATGGCATTTGCAGAACCCCTTTTAGAGTAGTTTGGGGCATTCAATATCTTCATCAGATTTCATCAGAAATGCACTGAAGTTGGGGTGAGTTGCAGTTTGAAGATCAGAGTGGCTTGGGACATTCAAGACATTCCCCAGGAGGTCCCAGAAAGACTCCGAGGGTGGGGTGAGTCATGTTTTGAAGGTGTTTGAAGATTAGTTTCCCCCGTGCATTCCATTTTGGGTCCATGGCAAGAGACAGGCAGACAGGTTGAGTAGCAAATCTCGGACTATGGTTTGTGCCCAGGCTGCTGGCAGTCCAGTGGTGCAATTGGAAGCCCCAGCAACTGATGGAAAAGTTGTGGCACAAGGCCCCCAATGTGACCTTTTGTGCAAGCATGGGTCGACATGTGGCATTGCAGCAGATCACGGAAGAACGTCATCATTATTCAATGATGTGTTGCAAGGGCTTGGACTCACATGTCAGTGAAAGCTACGCTATAGGTTGTTTACTACTTGATATAATGGAAAGGCAAACAGTTGATTTTGAAGTAACTGTATAGCCGCTCTGACACATCATGACACGGCACTTCGAACCACTGATTCTCAGGCTGCGCTGCAGCCGTCTCCAACCATGGACAGACGTGAACATCCATGAGCATCAATAGTGGAAGATGCAAGCATTATCCCAGCACGCACCAGCATATCACAGCATATAGCAAGGCTTACAGCATGTAACATTCCAAGAGAGCTCCAAATCATGCCAGACATGAAGACACCAGTGGCCCTGCCTCTACGGCTGCTCCTCAAGTGATTCCGCAATAATCATGTCTGATGATCGTGGTCTCTCAAAGGTGGCGTTCACGAAACTTACAATGGCCATTCTTGAGGAACATCACGTGCCAGATGCAAAGAAGATCAGCGACAAATTGTGGATGGCACAGCTTGAGATGCAGGAAAAGGCTCCAAAGAAACGCAAGAGCGGCAAATCCAACTGGGCGAAATGGGCAGAGAAACGCAACAACAATGGTGGTGCCAAGGGAGTTGCTGAAGAGATGGAAATGCAGGAGGTGGAGAAAGAGGTCGCAGCAGAGGTGAGGCCAGTGAGGAAGCTCAACATCAAGAAGAAGGCACCGTGATTTGCTGATATTTGCTGCCCTGATAGTCACAACCAGCTGGACTGTGGCGATTGTGGGGGACAGTCATGACGGCATGATGGTGGAGACGGATGGGTATCATCTTTCAACATCTTTCAGCATTCGACCTGAATGCTCGGGCCAATCATGAGTCCAGAATGGGAATAAAAGTGTCCGTGTGCAAACATGTCAGTACATGTCAGTAAATGTCAGTATGTGTGCCTTGGTTGCCTTTCTACTTTCGCAAAAGTAAACCTGAACATACAGAGCACTTGAAAGGTTGGGTTCGAGGGTCTTCAAGTCTTGACCGAGTGATTGGATCAGTGACTGTGCCACTTACCTTCTGTGCTAGATCTCAAATCTCAAATCGATCTAAGAGATTGCCGTGGCACATCAGAAATGATTTAGCAGCAGCGGAAGCCTGCACCATCTCAGCTCTTGTGCTTCACCTGTGGTGCATTTGTGGCCTCGATCTGTTGCAGGCTTCCGCTTCAGGGTGCAAGTGACGCAGAATTTTGCTTGGGCCCCCAGTCGCGTGCTTCATAGCTTGCAGATGCTTGCACTATCTTGGAATGATTTAAGTAAAATATATTAAAGTTATGTACATATATATATATATATGTTTTTATTTATTTATATATATATATATCTATCTAATCTATCTATCTATCTATCTATCTATCCATCCATCCATCCATCCATCCATCCATCTATCTATCTATCTATCTATCTATCTATCTATATACATACATACATACATACATACATACGCAGTAGTCAACTTTTGTAATATGTGTAAAGAATGTCATGGTCAATCTATGGAGAAATTTGGTCTGAGGGCTACAGGTGAGAGGGGCTTGACCGACAAGAGAAATTCACATGCCATGCGGATTCCCCGCGCGCGCAGCAACTCTTCCCAGCACGCGCAGTGACAGGTGCGCGTGATTTCCAAGCACAATGATGACGAACAGTACATCTGGGTGACTTGCCTGGTCAGACCGCAAAAAGCTAAAACTTTTTAGGGAGGATGTCGATTTCTGTTCGCCGCTAGTGAACCTATACACTGATTCTCAAAACAAGGCATTAGCAGTAGCACAACCCAGGAGAGTGGTGCTGGTGGCAGCTTCACCGTGCAGAAAGACACGGAGCTGGTGCATGGCGAAATCAAACGAGGCACCAAGATCATTTGCTACCTCAAGGAGGACCAGTCCGAGTTCCTTGAAGAGCGCCGCTTGAAGGATTTGGTGAAGAAGCACAGTGACTTGACTTGCATCCACTCAGTGGTATTGAAGTATTTTTTGGGCGGACTTGAAGTTATTTTCAAAACTCGTGTTGGGTACCTTCAAGGCGTCGTCTTTACCAAACCATCATCAAATGAAAAGCCTCAACTTTATGTTGGCTTTTCCACATTGATATGCAGTTGCTTCCAGTAGAATGTTTCTGAAACCTTCCCATCATTAATTTTTGTGACAGCGTGGCCCTTCTCTGGCTGACAAGACGACATTTCTCGTGCAGACACCTTGCTAAAAATAGTGTCAGGATGTGTGTTTTTTTCATTTTTTCCCTCAATGGGGCAAATGCAACTAGTGAGTGCCCATTTCATGGTTGTGGCTGTTTCAGCCGTTCTAGTGGCTGCTTCGGTTTTCAATTGCGCTTCGGCCATTTTGGTGGCCGTTTCAGCTAAAATGCCTGGCGGTTTCGGCCAGCGAGGGTGTAGAGGTGAGACTGGCTGTCTCTTGCACAGGAGAAAAAAAAAACTTGGAGCACATGTTTTCCACAAGAGAATTGCAGGGTATCCTCTAGACCCCTTCTGTTTCCCAAGCGACTCCCTTAAAATTGCTACGCCCATTTTTTGCAAAGTGTAATTCAGGAACATCCTTGAAACTCTTAGGTTTTTTAACCGCAAATTCGGGGACGCCCTTGAACTTCCTAAGAAGAGATTGCACCTCCCAAGAAGAGATTGCACCTCTTAAAACTACTTTGGGCCCAAATTCGGGGACGTCCTTGAACTTCCTATAGTGAATTTTATTTTTTTAGATTTCTTTAAGCCTAGATTCGGGGACGCCCTCGAACTTCCTAAGAAGAAATCACGCCTCTTACTGTAAATTCTTCAGAAAACGTCCTGAACTTGTTGAGAGGAATCTAAACCCCTTAACTCAAATTTCTTTAAACGCAAATTCGGGGGCATCCTCCAACATCCTAAGGGCTTAGGGCTTTCCTAAAAAAACCTCATTCAGGGATGTCCCCTAAACTCCTAAGACCCTAATTCGATCGGGGACGTCCCCTAAACCTCCTAAGGGGTATATGACCTAACCTCCTAAGGAGAGGAGGATAAGAGGGCGAAACTAAAATACCGCTAAGTGGTTCTGTTCTGACAGCTGTTGTCTTATGTTTGACGTCCCCTACCTGTGTAAGGAGAAGACGAAATGACCTCTTCCTAGGACCGCTTCTTAATTCTTAGCATTCGTTTTGACAAAATCTCTTCGCCAAAGACCTGTAGCAAGCAAGCAGCTGCTTCTGCCACTGAAGTGGTTGCTTCAATTACTTCGTCATTTTTCCAGGCCGCTCACACCCAATAGTTTCACTTATCATCCTTTTGTGACATGGATTCGGCGATATATTTTTTTGTGTTTTTTTGTGTCTGTGTGTGTGTTTTTACCAGATAAAAATTGTATCTAGAATATCTTTTGTTTTGTTTATACTCATGTGTCATTGAATAGCCTCGGGCCTAATGAAGGCTTGAGCCGCCTACGCTGAAAAAAATACCCGAAGGCTTGAGCCGCCTACGATGAAAAAGTATCCTATAGAAATAAATGAAAACGATCCTGAAGATAGAACACAGTAACTTTTTTCTTCAGCCCAAGGGGTTTGAAACTTCGACGAAATTTCGGCCAGGTTTCTACCCACTTTCTTGTTTGTTCATTGAAACTGCAACCATGCTTTTTGAATTTGATGGGTTTTTCTGTCATTTCTACCAGTGATTGGCGCTGTTTCCATGCATGTTTACAGATATCTCCTAATCTGTATTTGCGGGCATACTTTGTAAGACAAACAATCTTGTCGGGCAAAAAAATTGTTGAAGCACACTTGTGTTCTAATAGTTTTAAACTCCGGCCTGCCTCGGCCCAAAGCAGCCCGACCGGTGCAACATATGAAATGTGATGGCACAAGTTCAAGGCCAACTACTTCTGAAAAGGTAGCATGTGAAAAAGTTGTACAAAAAACAATCCGCTGCAGGCCAGCAAGTGGCATTAAGCAGGTAAACTTGCGTACGGTTTTGCGATTGAAATTGTGGAAAATAAAATGGTTTAGGTGGATTATTGGAAAAGAGTGTTAAAAACGCATTTGGCTGGATTGGCCAAGAATTGGTTATCTGGCATCTTTTGGCCATTGAAAATTCACATGTTTGGTTCCAAAAAATATGGAAACAATTAATGTCTGTGGCTCATGGAAACAATTATTCTCAGTGGCTTCCACAAACTTGCCCAAACAATTTACAACCCTCGCTTGCCAAAGGGAGGAAATGCGTGCACCACTGACTGAAGAGTTTTAACCGGTTTCAAATTTACTTCCCCGGGTTTTGATTTTTTTTGGATCAGCGACAAGACAAATGAGCGTCTCCCATGAACATATATCTACAACTTTTGAAAATCAATACTACCTTCTAGTCCTAGTCCCTATTGTCCTAAATCCTTTTTGTCTATCCTCTAGGCTGAGTTATTTTCCTTTCTCGTTCTCCGCGCTACTACACACCGCGTTTGGGGCAAAAAAACTTCAATACCTCTAAGTGGATGCAAGGTGAGTTCATCGGTTTCCCCATTGAGCTCTACGTGGAGAAGAGCAAGGAGAAGGAGGTCACTGACAGTGAGGATGAAGGTGAGGAGGCTGAGAAGAAGGAAGAAGGAGATGAGCCCAAAATTGAAGAGGTTGATGAGGAGAAGGAGAAGGAGGCCAGGCTGAGGAGAGTAATTGACAGTGTGAACTACGGCTGTAGACCACCTGACACGACCCATGGACCCATGATCGTTAGCCAGCTCCTTGCCATAGGAGAAGAAAAAGAAGACCAAAAAAGTTAAGGAAGTGTCCCACGAATGGGAGCAGCTGAACAAGAACAAGCCTTTGTGGATGCGCAAGTCTGAGGACAGTTTGGCATTGTCTTTTGAAGGTTGCCATTGTCCTTGAAAAACACGTGTTTTTAAAAAGTTTGGCGTTGTCTCTTCAAAGTTTGGCATTGTCTTGTGGCCAATGCCAGTGAAAGAGGCTGCGTGCCTGAGGACGTCACAAATGAAGAATACGCCAGCTTCTACAAGTCCTTGTCTAACGACTGGGAGGACCACCTCGCGGTGAAGCATTTCAGCGTGGAGGGCCAGCTTGAGTTTCGCGCTCTGTTGTTTGTTCCACGCCGAGCACCCTTTGACCTCTTCGAGACCAAGAAGAAGCGCAGCTTGGATTTTTTTGGTGCCACTTGGACATTTTGACATGCTAAGCCTTTGGATACTGACATCTCATTGCAGCATCCTGGGTCACATGTGCCTTTTACATAGCTGTACGTGCACACAGGTAGTTATTGCAATGAAATGCGATGTAGTCACAGTCACGGTAAACTTTTTCCACCTGATGGAATGTAACGTCATCAAACGGAATAAAATGTATAGTGCAGCGTAATGTGATGTAACGTGACGTTTGCATGTATGTACAAAGTTACCAAGTGCATATCTTTGCTTTTGTGTGCAACGTGCGTAAACAATTGTATGTACAGCTATGCGTGCGCACAAATAGAAATGCATGCATGTTTTAAAATGAATCATGTATACGACATTTTTGCATTTATATATATATTCGTATAGATGTACATTTACGTATGTATGCGCGTGCACATACATGAACATCATGAGTTTTGACAGGTGTAGTCATGTATTGATTGTTAGACATCTTCAAGTTTTGAAACTAGCATTTGCATGCATAGACCTATAGCGTGAAAAGTATGTATATGTATACAAATATATATTTACGGAATGTATTTGCGTATGTGTGTGTGTGTACATATTATATATATATATTTATTTCTATATCATACCGTTGCTCTGTGTAAATGTGTGAATGGAAATATATATATATATGTGTGTGAGATATTTTATTTGTACGAATGTGTGTGTGTGTTGCTTTTGTGTACATAAAACGTTTGTTTAAATTTATGTGTGATTTTTTTGACAACATTCACACATATATGTATCTTTCTGTCTATATCTATGTTTGTTTGTATATGTTCTAGACTTTTTGTATTCCAATATGTATAATACAGATTCATTTTTGGAATATGTCTAAGTAAATATATATATATATAAACAAAAGATTGTTGTATTTGTTGGAACATTTACATATACGTGTGAATATCAAAAAACAACATTTTAAGTTCATACATGTATGTAATTGTATGGATATGAGCAGACATGTGTATTTAGAAATATGTGTGTATTTGTAAATGAAGTTTTTACATGCCAGCACAAGTGCATACCTATGTGTATATATTACACGTGCATAAAATTTCACAGATATGCGTATATGACCGTATATGTGTATACTATTTATGTACTTCGTGAATATTTACTTATTGTTTTGATACATATATGAATCTGCTTCAAGCTCTTTTGATGTAGATATTTGCCTATGTATGTTCTCAAGTGTGTGTATTTGTATATAGCTGTGCGATTCAATGTTTCTATGATTGTGTAAATAGATATTTATAAGCATGTGTTTATGTATCAATATATACATATTTTCTTGATGCGTGAATTGGATGACCTCGCCGCAACATCGCTGGAATGATGGCTAGTAAGGAAAACCATTTCGAAATGGCTTTATTTCAGCTTCATATACATATGCGTTAATATTCCTGTGGCTATCTAATTGTCTATGTTTTTGTTTGCAAATGCCAACGCGCGGAGCGACATGTATGTACATTTACAGATGTACGTTTGCGTGTGCACGTGTTGCTTCAATCTTATTTTCATATATTTAGTCTATATTTTCATATGTATTGGTTGCTTTGCGTTTAGGAACATGTGTATTCACGCGCATTTAATTGAGGAATATATCTTAGTGTATGTGTATGTGCATATGTATGTGTATGTATACATATATATATATGGTTTTGTATCTGTATGTGCACATATATATATACACAGATATAGAGAGGACATTCAAGCACGTGTCTGTCTGCGTGTGCTCCTGTCTGTGTGGATGGATTCAGACAACCTTGACCTACATATCGACATAATGTGTGCACGCTCGATGACAGTCGATAAATTTTACACAGACGTCGGAATTCCCCATTTTATCTTACATTCAAGGGGAAACGACTTGGTTACCTCTTTGCTGCCCCCAATATGTTTTTGGAACTCCATCACATCCCCTAGAGTCCCCTTATCTTGGCTGGCATTCGAACAGTACCACCGCAGTGTAGCATGTCTTCACAGATTAGGTTTCTTTCATCAAACTTTTTCTGGTTTGGGGAGAGAATCTCACAATCCCTGGACGCATTGTTTCCACCAAGTTGGTACCTTTTGTCGTTTGTGCAGATATTTTCTCGCAGAGGCAACAACATCAAACTGTATGTCCGTCGTGTCTTCATCATGGATGATTGCGAGGAGTTGATGCCTGAGTGGCTCAATTTTGTGCCTTGGTCGGACAAAACAGATGAAACTCAATGTGGTGGATGTAAAAATATGCCGATGAACTAGGTAGAACATGTCACTAGCGTTCTTTTTTGCATGTTTTATCCTTTTTGGTCGGTCCAAACACAGAGGGTCGTCAAAGATGTTTAACATGTTTTTTTGGTCAACTGAGGTGAAGGGTGTGGTGGATTCTGAAGATCTTCCACTGAACATCTCTCGTGAGACTCTGCAGCAGAACAAGATCTTGCGAGTGATCAAGAAAAATCTCGTGAAGAAGTGCCTGGAGATGTTCGCAGAGATTGCAGAGAAGAAGGATGATTACAAGAAGTTCTACGAAGCATTTGGCAAATGCCTGAAGCTTGGTGTGCATGAGGACAGCACCAATCGCACCAAGATTGCGGAGCTCTTGCGATTCCACACCTCCAAGTCTGGCGACGAGCAGATTAGCCTCAAGGAGTATGTGGACCGCATGAAGGAAGGACAGAACGACATCTTTTACATCACAGGTGAGAGCATCGCTGCAGTCTCTTCCTCGCCATTCTTGGAGACATTGCGCAAGAAGGGCATCGAAGTCTTGTACCTTGACACACCCAAAAAATGTGGTTATATGTTTTTCAGGGTAAAACAAAATGAAAACAAACATACAAAGTATCAATGCATTTCAGCCATGTGTGTGTGTGAGTCAGTATATACTTGAAGTAAAGTCTATATCCAAGTTCAGCAGCTATTCCTTGTGGCTTGACCAGTTCGCATCACTCAAATCGACCCAAACTCCATTGAGTTGCGCAAACATTTTTTTTCGGGGGTGTTTTCCCCCCGCTCCGGGATGTTTTTTATGTCTCCCTGCTTCTCTGCTTTTCGGCTGTTCTTTTTTCCCTGCTTCTTTGCTTCTGCTTCTGCTTCTCTGCTTTTCTCTGCTTCTTTGCTTCTCTGCTTTTCTCTGTTTCTTTGTTTTTTTCTCTGCTTGTTTACTTCCCTGTTTTTCTGTTTCTTTGCTTCTCCGCTTTTCTACTTCTCTGTTTTTCTCTGTTCTTTGCTTCTGACCCTAAATAAAGCCTCAGAAACAATACGTATATGAATAGCCCTAAACCAACCCTTGAAAAACCTTACACCGACCCCCAAAAAAAACTATCGCAACCTAAGTAAACCCTAAACAAACCCTAAATAGTCCTGAATCTTACCTCACATAAACCCTAAACCAACTCTAAGTGGACCCTAAATCAACCCTAGATAGATCTTAACTAAGCTTAAATAAACGCTAAACCAACCTGACATAGACCTTAAACCAACCCTTAATAGATTCTAAACGAACCTAAGTCAACCCTGAAGCCACCCCCTCCCAAAAAAAACTAAACCAACCCTAAACACACCCTCAACCAACCCTAAATAAACCCTAAACCAACCCTAAACCAACTCTAAATAAACCCTAAACCAACCCTAAATAAACCCTAAACCAACCCTAAACCAACTCTAAATCAACCCTAAACCAACCCTAAATAAACCCTAAACCAACCCTAAACCAATCCTAAATAAACCCTAAACCAACCCTAAATAAACCCTAAACCAACCCTAAACCAATCCTAAATAAACCCTAAACCAACCCTGAACAAAACCAACCCTGAAAAGACAATCAACCAACCCTAAATGAACCCTAAGTGCAAAATACCATGCGCAAGGAGCAGTTCGAGCACCAAAATGTTGCAAATGCCATGGAGAATGATAGATTCAAACTCCAAAATGTTGCACATACCGTTGAAATGGTAGCTTTCAGCTCCAAAAATCCGCAAATAGCAGAGAAAACAAAATGGAAAAAATATACTTCCCCAAACAATTCCGGAGCCAACCAAAAGTCACGTTCCTTTTTCTTTGGCCACGTAGTGACGATGACAGACGTTAGGATTGTTCACCACTAGGTCACTAGTGAACAGCGCAGCCTATGTCATAAGATGCCATCATGTACTGCCCTGAATGTAGAATTCTTGCCCCACATTGGGGTCTTTGGAGCTCTGCAGTGAACATTCCTGAGCCCAATGATTTACATATGAACAGAGTCAGCTGGCCGCGCAGTCATGACGATTTGACGATGTGCGACAGATTTGCCACCATCGTCCGACCCCTGTCGGATGACTAAAACTGGTAACTATTGTCTATCATCTATTGTACGTATGTTTGTCTTTGTCCCTACTTCAAAGACTATCTCTCGCACGCCTGCATGTTTTTGACGATTTCTTTGTCGTTGTCTTCGGCCAGCTGACAAATTATGATATGATTGGATAGTCGGCACTGTCTTTTGGCCAGTGTCAAGTGCAAAGTTTTCATCAGGTACATGGTGGACCCCATTGACGAATATGCGACTCAGCAGCTGAAGGAGTTCGACGGCAAGAAGCTGAAGAGCACCACCAAGGAGGGTTTGGACATTGACGACGAGGATGAGAAGAAGAAGCGTCTTGCCTCAGAACCTGAGATCCGAGTAGACTCTGACGACAAGTCGAATCAAGTCCATTTTTTTAGTCGACATATGTCGAGGATGGCAGACCTTTTCATAATGTTCATATCGATAGTGAAATCCAAGCTAGCAACTGGGGATGGTATCCACCTTTGCTATCCTTTGCTCTGGATTTGATTGGTGATGTTGAGAGGAGGCAACAGATAGGACAAACTGTACATCGAACCACCAAGGATCGAAGAGTTGAAGGCTGAGTTTGAGCCCTTGACGAAGCTCATGAAGGAGGTGCTTGGCGACAAGGTCGGTTCACTTGTTGATGATGTTACTGTCAGTAAAGGAGTATTGTCGTGGGAATTTGTATATGTATATGTCAAGTACTGCATACACATATTACATTTATATATGCACACATGCAATTACATTGGATATCCAGACATTGCTTTGCGGTTTTCCCTCATAAACGGTCCACTTGGATGTTTGCTGGAGAAGGTTGAGAAGGTCCTTGTCAGCTCCCGCATGGCTGACTCTCCGTGCGTGTTGACCACTTCGGAGTACGGTTGGTCTGCAAACATGGAGCGTTCCTTGATGCCAAAGAAAAGACTCACGGAACACCATGGCCGCCATAGGTTTAAGTGAATTTAAAACCTCGGATGCATAGAATGGTTTGTTTTGCTTTCAAGATCTGGAAATGGATATATCTGGACTGGTGGCCAATGTGAAATCAAGAAGTTCCCTGCACATGTTTGCATATAGGATGCAGGGATTGCAGAAACTCCGGCAACCATGATGGAGCCTCTGCAGTTCTGCCATGGCTATTTCCTTGAGGTATCATGAAGGCGCAGGCCCTTCGTGACAACTCCATGACTTCCTACATGGTGTCGAAGAAGACCATGGAAGTGAACCCAAAGCACTCCATCATGGTGGAGCTCAAGAATTTTGGCGCGACATGGGGGAAATAGAATTGTGAAGTGGGACCGCGAATTGCCAGTGAGACATCAACATGCTTGACATTTTCGATGTCTGACGGAAGGTAGAATTGTTTGGACAAGAATAAGCCAATACTGTAGTTACAGTAGTGACATAACTGAAATGTGTTTAACATGGCAACTTTGGCACTGTCCAGATCTGCCCAGGAAGAAGGCAGCAGCCGACAAGTCGGACAAGACTGTGAAGGACTTAATCTGGCTGCTGTTCGACACTTCGCTCCTGACATCTGGCTTCAACCTGGATGAGCCCACCCAGTTTGCTGGCCGTATCCACCGCATGATCAAGCTTGGTCTCTCCATCGATGATGATGACGAGGGCCTTGGAGATGATGACGATCTGCACCTGGCCTGATATCAGAAATATCTGCAAGTGTGATTTGATGTTTTGCAAGATGAATCATGATGAATCCCATTTCAGTACCCAACTCCTGACTTGTGCCATTGAAATCACCACACTCACCACATTTTTTGAGTTTCCAGGATTCCGATGTCTTCCAAGGCCACCTTTGGAGGAGGTGGAGGGAGCAGCGGACGAGGCCAGCAAGATGGAGGAGGTCGATTAAATTCGCCCTGTGGCCTCCCGTGGCCGTGGCCCAGTCGCCAGAGGAATTCATTGGACCATGACCGGTCCAGGACCAGGGTCCAGCAGGACCCAGGTCCCAGGTCCAGCAGCTGGCACCAGAAACCGAGAAACCGAGGCGTTTCAATTAACGGCCGACAAAAAAGGCTTCATGTGCCATTGAAATCCACTGGATGTGAGTGTGATATGGGGTGATGCAGTTGGGCAACTCGGCCTGTTGCCTTGCCATGCAACAAATCCAGTAGAAATCCTGTAAAGATCTGTAAAGTGAGATCAGCATGAGCTTTGGGAGAACTTTTGGGCAGCTACAACAGCGTAGGCTGATTACCGAGCAGCTCAAACCTCAGATGAAAGATGTGATGGGAGCCATGATAGGTCTCCAAGTCTCACCGTCTCCAAAGATGTAGGGATTTTGTGACGAGGTATCTCCTACCATCAACCAATTATAGCTATAGTCTATAGTCCAGTATACTATTAAATATTTAGTCAAATGAGCCTCAGATTCTTTGTTGTAAACTCCAGCGTGTTTGATGACACCCGTCAGTCCTGCGTTCTTTGCTGAGATGCGAACACATCTTGAGGTCATGGGCAAGAAGGGTGTATCGGCTTCTGATGCCGACAAGCCACTTTGCATCACTCTGCGTCAAATTGGGTTCTGTTTCCACCATTTTCCACCATTATTTGATGCATGAACGAACCCTCCTGGGCTTGATTTTGGACAAGATCATGGATGTTTCATGATTTTTGCATCGATGGTTGCATGGTTCCCTGATGTGTCCTTCTTTTTTCGCAGGAGATTTGTTGGCCAAGGCATTTTGATCGAATGGCAGCCTTCAAGACTCGATTTTCCTCCTCAGGAGAGATTGGGGAGCGCTCCACAAAGTATATCATGTCTCCGGAATGTGTGTGTGTGTCGATTTGTACAATCCGATATTGATAGATATGGAAAAATATGGAAAATGGTCTTCAAACGGTTGACACGATTTTGAGAGATTTCGAATACGATAGTCGCTTGGCATCCTCTTGCTCTTCAGATTGCTGGCCAGCACACATGCAGGAGGTATCTTGGGCTGTGTGGATGTGGGGCAGCAGGCGCGGTCCGTTGCAACCCACTCATATCAACCAAGGCATAAATTGTTTTCAGTGTTTGAAGCCCAGGGTTTATGAGGCGTTCTTGACAGAACTGGTAGCTTTGTAAGGTCGTTTAAGCCAGGAATAATCAAGAATATCTCACAATATCTCACATTGATCGAAGGAAGTTTAGAAGTCAAACTTTCGACAATATGGACAGATGGAAAAGCAGAGATGGGAAGAGTCAGAGAAGAGAAGAGCAGAAGAGAGAAGATCAGAGAAGAGAAAGAGTGAGAAGAAAGAAGATGCAGGTGCGCGAAAAGGTAGCAAAGTCGCGAAACACAGTGTTTTTCCAATGATTTGTGGCTCCGGAGGGTCGAAAAGTACGCTCGCTAAAGCGGCGGGTGCGGAGCCATTGGGCCAGATGAGAGATGAAAAGTTGCACACCGTTGTGGCGCGAAGCACATTTGGAAGTCAAAATGTGCAAAACACACGATGTTCGAAGTTGAGATGTCGAAAAAGTGCACGCCGTTGTGGCGCAAAGCACATTTCCAAGTCAAAAGTGCAAAAAACGCACGGGTACGGAGCACTTTTGGACTTTCAGATGTCGTTTCATATGGCAGGCGCAAGGGATTGCGCACCTTGTCAAAAGTGAGCAAAACGTGAGGGTTTCGTGGAAGTTTCAGCTACAACCACCACTACATTACATTACGCTACACTCCACTACATTACAACTACCACTACCACTACCACTACATTATACTACATTACACTACACTACACTACACTAATTATACATTACACTCCATTCCACTCCACTCCACTCCACTGACTACAACTACAACTACAACCACAACTACAACTGCAACTGCAACTACAACTACACTAATCACACTACACTACACTACATTCCACTTCACTTCACTACACTACACTCAATTACACCACACTACAACTACAGCTACAGCTACAGCTACAACTACACTACACTACACCAATTACATTACACTACACTATACACTACACCACACCGCATGACACTACACTACACGACACGACACTACACTACGCTACACTAACTACAACTACAGCTACAATTGTAACTACAACGACAACGACAACTACAAATGTAACTACAACGACAACAGCAACGACAACTACAACTACATTACACCACATTACACTACACTACACTAATTACATAACACTCCATTCCACTCCACTCCACTCCACTCCACTGCACTCCACTACACTAACTACAACTACAACTACAACTACAACTACACTAATCACACTACACTACACTACATTCCACTTCACTAAACTACACTACACTCAGTTACACCACACTACATTACAACTACAGCTACAGCTACAGCTACAACTACACTACACTACACTAATTACATTACACTACACTATGCACTACACTACACACACTACACCACACCGCATTACACTACACTACGCTACACTAACTACAACTACAATTGTAACTACAACGACAACGACAACTACAACTGTAACTACAACGACAACTACAACTACATTACACTACACTCCGCTCCACTCGGCTACACCACACCACACCAGACCAGACTAGACTAGACAACACTAGACCACACTACAGCACGCAACACTACAGCACACTACACTACATTACATTGCACTACACTCATTACACCACACCACAACTACAACTGCAACTGCACCACGCTAATTACACTACGCTACAACAACTACTACAACTACAACTGCACTACACCACACTACATCCAGCAGTTGTGGGTGAGGTGGCCACTGCAACCATTGCAACCATTCCAAAAAAACACAACTCCAACCACCTTTCGGTCCATCAGTGGATTCGCTCTGCCATCCATGCATCACAACAACTCACCTCTCCTATAGCGTCCTATCTTTGAAGCTTCCACCACCGCCTTGCGCGGTACTATTGGTATCACATTCAAATTGCCCAGAATTGGCCATCTTCCATTCGTTCACCTCCAACTATCTCCAACTGATCAGCCAGGCATATTGGTGGGACTATGGTCGGCTAGAGCTGTTCCTGGGACTTATCGCTGTCGGTTGTTGATTGGAACATATTGAATATGACAGATATGACGACGAGGTAGTCACTAAACCTGGTGTGTTTCGGGTTCAAGGTTGACAATGGAGCGCATTTTAGTTTAAGGTGTTTTTCCTTGATGTTTGCGTTCGTTCTACTAAAGCAGACCACCTAAACTAAGCACATAGGTTCGGATTTGCAGGGCAGAATTTTTTTGCCGCAGTGGCACTGACTTTGGGGGATGTTGATACTCAATCGTTAGATTGAACTCCAAGACTTTAAGGTACATGAGGAACAACTACTTGCTGACAGTCACCCAGCTGCAGAAAGATGCCTTTCCAGAGTGAAGTGTTGGCCCGTGGATATTGGAGTAATGATCATGCAATAATCGCAACACGCAGTGCAACAACCATTGCAACACCCCAAAACGTTTGGAAAGAAACAACCAGGAAAACCTGTTGGAAAGTTTCAAACTCCAAGCGGAACATCGCCAGGAGACATCTTCCAGCGCCTTTGCGTTGCGCAGATTTTTAGGTTTGGAGTCCTCAAAAGGTCGGCAGCAGTGTGACTTGGACCAAAGCTGGAGTTGGGCGTAGACGGACCAATCCTTTGGGTGTCGATGCTTCAGTTAACTGGTGCTGGAAAGTCTTGAAAAACATATGAAAATGATTGAAAATGATTGAACTGATTGAACAATATTGAACATGTACAGACATTGAGGTAGTTCGACATGATGTTTCAGTGGAAAGATACTATGCGTGTGCAAGTTACCCGTTGCACCGTTACTCCCACAAGAGGTTGATGAGCCAACGGGTTGTGAAGCCCCAGCCGTGCCAGGGAACACCTTGGAGCATGTGGAAGTTCATCCAAGCGCTGTGGTGCTGAACTGCCGCATTGGCAGTGGACGTATTGGACCAGGACTCTTGGGAAACGAGTTGTGGAGACAACACCGATATCATCCGATATCCCATATATTGCCATGGCCATATGTGTCACAATGTGTCACATGTCCAGGATTCCGTTGGTTTCACTAAGTGTGTCCATTGGATTTGTTCCTTCGATCCATACCATATACCGACTACGTCGATGGGAAGTTTTTCACAGGATCGGTGCTGGTGAATGTGGTGGCACCACAGGTCAATGTGGAGAATTGCATTTTGGCCTTCTGCCGGCAGGTTGATATTGTTTGGATATGTTGGGATGCAACAGGGGAGTAGGACACCCAGCTGCAACCAAGGTGAAGGTATCCTCGATGGTCCCCATTTTTGGCAAGGCAACGGCAACAAACGCTTGTTTGTTGGTGTTCCAACATCTCGCAGTGACGCTGGGTGGTTGTGGTCCCAATCTTTGCATCCAGTCGGTGTCGGTGTCATGTAGAAATAGCACATGTCAGCAGATCTCAGCGCCATCGTGCTGCATCTAAAATCAGCCATGGCCGTGGCAGGGTGGCCTTCTTTACAACGCCGTGGAGCAGAGGAACAGCGATCTCCCCTGCGACGCGGTAAGGGCTGACGTCTTCATGCCAGGGGGTGTGCACCACAAGATCTACTCAACACCCAGTACGGATGGTGGAAAGGCCGGAAGCGGCTGGACCCAGGGTTGGGCCACCCACTTAGGGACAAGAAAAAGCCTCTGCAGATCTGGCAAGAGGAATTCCTCTGGTTTGTTTTGGGACCATAAATTGCGGCAGTTGGTTGTTTCAAGCACTTCCATGTGGCTTTGCTGTGGGGCACCTGGCAGGTGTGGAAAGACACGCTGCCAAACAATTCCTACAGTTTTGAAGGGATCTATAAGGCCAGCCTGAACTTCGTGAGGACCAGCACCATGGACTCGAGAGACTAAAATGATTCGAAGAGCCACCGCTTTTGGTTGTGCCGGAAGCTTTAGGGACGGACACATTGGGCATCCTAATATTACACACAGACCCCAAGGTTTGCCCAAGCCCTTAGACTATGTTACACTACATTATCGGACATGTTCTAGACATGGAACAATACAACAACGCTGTTCGGGTTTGCATGAGGGTTTAGGGTTGAGTTAGTCAATCTCTGATGCGTCTTGCGTTCACGAGAAAAAAACATTGAGAACCGACTATATCTGCAGGTGTCCAAATCTGCTGGATTTCCCATCGTTTTCTGACTGGGAAGGGCTGGGAGTGCTCCGCTGCAAGGCCAACCAGCCGCTGGATGTGCTGGAATGCACACAGGAAGCCAACTCGGCTCATGAGAACGTGGGCAACAAAGTCATGTGCCTGGGACTGCCAAAAATCTCACGGGAATATCTGAGGATGTGTTGCAATGGGCCAAAATACAGCTGGGGGTAGGCAAATACCATGAATTCCTGTGGTGAAAATCTTTACATTTGTGACCATTCTGATATTTCACCTATTTAAACATAATTAATAAACCCTAGCAGCGGTCAAAGAAACTCCCCACGGGTCGTGATCAGGCCCCTGTCCTCACTGAAGTCCTTAAGGGTGAGCGTGTACAGCTGTTGTGTAGCTCGGGGATGTATATAACTGAGACAATGTGAGGCAAAGATCCTCGAGGATAAAATGTGCATGGTTTAATTTTCTGCTGCCGGGTGAACATTTGGATCGTGAGTTCACTCAGCTGGAGTGGCTACCAGTAGCTAGGGAGGGCCAGTGAGCTAAAAGCCGCTCAAAGCCCTCTAAAGTGTGCACTTTTGTTTAGGACGAGGTGCCTGGAAGATGCTGGAAGACTGACATAAGATATTATATGTACGTATATACATATAACATATATATATATAACATATATATATACATACATACATATGATATATATTGATATATACATATATCTATGCACCCTTTACCTATGAAATCATATGAACATATCTCAACTTCCAAGGCCTCGTCTATGAGAATTCTTTAAAAGACTCGCGGTAGCCTGTCTCACTGTGGCAGGCAGAAAAGGGCTTGGGATCTTTCGGCACCGGGAAACCTCCATGCTACGATGCATAGCCAAAGGTCACAGTCGTTCACAGGGCCAGCCATCCTGAAACCTTGCAAAGAAGCGAAACAGGTTAAACATATTTAAACATGGTTTTCCTATGTTTTCCTTGACCCAATGGCCCAATTGTGGAACAAACGCCACATTCGAGGTGCCGAAGCGGAGATCGAACGCAGCAAGAGACGGGATCTCCGGGCCATTAATCGCACGGAAGCCCTGAAATCGTCATTGCCGTCATTGCTTGTTTTGGTATTCAAAAACAAGAAACACTCCGTCCTGAAAGCACTCGACTTAGTGTCCACTTTGGTCTTGCTTTTTTGAGCTCTAGTTGTAGTTGGAACACGGATTTTGGACAGGTTCGCGCTGTGCGCTTTTCCTAAACAGAACAGCTTGAAGATGCCTTGAATGGTTTTGCCTTTTTGCCCAGGTGTTGACCAGCTCAAGATGGAAGCGCGTGACGAATTGGAGTACTCCGGTCAAGACTTAATGATGGATGTTTAGATATGTTTAGGATCATTGCTGTTTCTTGTCAGGTTCTGCTGAAACTTTAGAGACTCCAACAGTGTTGAAGTTCAATTCTTGCAGGTCCTTCATCCAGAATCCATACCCAGTGCCGTTGAAGCAGGTGCCAAAT
Source organism: Cladocopium goreaui (assembly GCA_947184155.2). NCBI lineage: Eukaryota > Dinophyceae > Suessiales > Symbiodiniaceae > Cladocopium > Cladocopium goreaui. The sequence continues at coordinate 20,132 of CAMXCT020000201.1, read as the reverse complement.
TTCTAGGGAGACCAGCACTGACAGATCCTGGAAGAATTTTGTAAGGTTTTTCCAGGAAATGCCTGAGAAAACCTGAGGCTGACAGGGCTGACAGAAAGCTATAGTGACCAGTGACAAGAATGCCAGGAATATCCAGGAATGCCCAGGAAAACTGACAGATGAGGCCCATCATATTCACGCATATCACGTATATTTCATAATATATAAAGAAACAGTAAATAACAACATTTCTTGAGCCATGCCCATTGGATCCCATTGGTCAGGTGTTGGCTGGCCGGCTGCGACCCGTGCCGACGGTGGACGTCTCAAAGAGTTTTCGGCCATGGCTCGATCATGGCTGCATTGTAGTTGGCCACTAGATCTCAAGATCTGATCTGTATTCTCATCTAGATCTACGATGATCTACGTCTAGATCCAATATCTATATTTGATTTTTCAGTATACAATAGTATACATATCATTGTCAGATGTGGTAAATTGTTGATAATTATAATATAATTATTGTGTCTGTTTCATGATCTCCTCGCAACATTGAGGTCACCGAGCTTCTAGCGGCTTACAAGGACCAAAGAGAGGACCTGGAGCAGCTGGAGAAAGAAGACATCCCCATGAGGGTTTCGCTCTCAGACTCGAGTCATTCGCCGGTGCAAAAGTGTATGTCCAAATGTCTTATGTCCATATATGTCCAATATGGATAGACCATTCTGATGCTAATTCATGCTAATGATTGATCTTCTCGTGCGTATTGTGGGAAGCAACAATCAAACTCATGAGTGCGCGATGGCAGCCGCACTTGTCAAAAGAGACTCCCTGGCGAATCTCCAAGGCACAGCTTTGCAACCAGAGTATCTTCCAATACGTCCGCGACATTCAGATGAAGGCCGAGGTCAGCATCTCGAGAGATCTTGAACTGAACCATTGGGAACCAAAGGTCATCAGCTAATCAAAGTGGGACCTGGGAATATGTTGTAATACTATCCAAACCTTGATAAGCAGCTGTTCACATCCCCAGAAACAATGTGAATCAAGGTGAATCAATGTGAATCATTATTGCGATGTTTTGGAAGCGGTCTTTGCACCCCCATCTTGATGCGGATGGCCCAGGCGGAAAGAATGCGGCCGCCGGAGCCAGTGGCTGGCGTCCGGGCCCTGCCGATGCTGGTGATGTGTCGGATTGAAACATGCCAAACGATGCCAAAATATGCCAAAATCGCTCGGAAATCTCCCTTTAAGAAATTGCTTAGAGTCAGGAGGTCCATCCATTCTGTTGATGTTCTATGATTTTCTTGGCAGAGCCAGGAGGATGAGAATGAAATGACCAGAAAACCACGCCGAGGATCTCCTTCGCACCGTGGGAAAGAAGAAGCAGGCACCAAGTCATGGCCTCAGATATTTGAGGATTTTAAGGCACGTTTACCCTATAGAATTCTATTTATAACTTGTATATACTTATATCATGTAGATAAACACAGATAAATATGATGTAGTATGTAGTTTATATAGCATCAGAGGTTGAACACGTATAACATGTCTAACGTGATGCACTATGATGTTTGTATATAGTAATTACGTGAGTAATAATGTTGTGTACGTCTTTAATGCAATGTTTCAAGGCAGTCAACTACTCAAAACTGACTAGTGCCACGCAAATACTTGGTTTTCCAGCACAATTGTTTTCTGTCCAACTGCCTTGGTTCTGTCGCGCCCGTGCCTAGCCTCTCCTGTACGCCGCAGCAAGAAGAACGTGAGAAACTGAAGGGCGCCACACTTTGGTGCACGCTGTGTTGGAGATTGCAATACGACACTTTTAGATACTTAGATACTTAGATAGTGTTTTTCGTCGTGTGGACTGCCAAAGATTTCGCAAGTTCCTTTCACAAATCTATGTGGACGTTTCACCTTGGTCATCATCTAACGGAGACTCCTTGCTACAAGAGACTAGATCACGAGTTACGCCACGCAATATCTTGGATGCAGCGTGCTCAACCCGGGTGTGTAACGTTTCACAACAGAAAAAGGAGTGACGCTTTGTTAATGTGATGTCAGGCCTCAACATGCAAAAATCATCTATGTGTTATGAGGCAAACATTGGTGTCTAAGACTACCAAACAGATCTCAATGCCAAATACCGAAGCTGTTTGTTTTTTGTTTTTGCACCACATCCTGTTCCACCAGATGGTGGGAAGGTGTGGTGCGTTTCACTATCGACTCCCACTGTGTCACAACATGCATGTGTATCGGCCAGGGCAAATTGGAGTGGCCTGGCTCTGCCACACATCCTGATTTGAGTCTGTCAGGTTCCAACTAAACAACTGGTTGCATCAAGCTCTTGAAAAGCAGAGCCTGTACAGATTTGCTCTCCATTGCCGATCAAATCATGGTGCGCGCAAAAGCAATTGGGTGTGTCAAGTAGTAGATCATCCAAAAGCCTGTTGTTAAGGACTTTATGGTATAATATATGTATGTGAATATATATTATATAATATATACATATGTGTGCGTGGGTCCATTTTACAAATCAGGGAGACATCACAATTCTGCTCAGTTTCTGTTCTGCACTTTTCAACTATCTTTGCTGCGTGCATGTTTTCTTGCAAGTCTCACGGCATTGACACGCCGCATTGGTGTTCCCGCGCAGGCAATGGAACGACGGCGGCAGGCCTTGCCATTCCTGACACGCTGGCGCTTTCAGTGACATGGCGGAGATGTCAAGTTCCAAAGTTCCCATGGCACCGATGTGGAGACGAAAGCGAGCTGGGAAGTCCGTGAAGTCAATGGAACTCATTGCCCGTTGAGATTCTGGGATCCCAAATCGTTCCAATGTGTTACGTTCAAAGCAAAACGAAGAAACGATGGCCTATTGAAAGGGATCACTGGATCGCAATATATCATAATGGATCACACATGATCACACCTGCCCAAACCCAACTCAGGGCACGTGGCGAGATGGGTCTCTTTGAAAGTGAGGTGCACTGTCCAGGGGATCTCCAGAATCCTTCAGATTCGAGCCATTCCTCCATAATCAGGTAGGATTCGGTAGACGGCAGGATGGTTTTTGGGACTCAGATTATGGGTGTTCTAATCAGAACTCATCAGTGCATTCATGGCATTTCCTGGCCACAGATTGCCACAGATTGCCTCAGCTGCTCCGTGTTGGCCGCCCAGGAGCACGGTGTTGCCCCAGCCTTGGAGGCCACGTCTACATCACTATCTAAAATTATCTAAAATAGATTAAAGTAGTCTTATGATTATCTCAGTTAATCAATGTTAATCATAATTATAATAGAAATTCTACTTACATTATTCTTGATGAATCTTAATTATACTACCTGGCTTGTCGGGAATTATTATAAATTATTGATACTTATTGTGGAAACTGTGGAACCCCATAATATGAACCAACCGGTGGAGGGAAGCCAGTATTGTATAAAGGAGATAAAGGAGGGATGACCGATGACAGCCAGGTGAGCACCATTTCGCCAGAGGATCCTCAAGATGCGCAACGTGCGGGTCCCGGAAAGTGGTAACGAAACTGTTCTCACAACACATCAAATAAACAAAGTACCGGCTCCACAGGTTCAGCCACTTGTCGATTTTTGAGGCAATTTGGGAAACCGCAAGCCCCGTAGCTTGTGATGATTTGGGGATATGTGGGGCATATTTTGGCCAGTTTCCATCAGTTTCCGGTTTCCACGTGTTGCCATATGTTGCCATAAGTTGCCACCAAGGACACTCGACACGACGAGAGAGTGGGTTCTGAGCTCAGCGAAGCCCGCTGTTTCTGGTCGCTGTGTTGCCTTGACAGCGAAGGCACCGGAGGGACTCCTTCGTTGGCGTGTCCTTTGGCTTGGAGGCCGGAAGCAGATCCTGGGGACAAGAAAATTCCTTGGAGATACCTTGGAGATGCCTTGGAGATACCTCTACCATGTTCTTTACCATCAGATACCACAATTATATACAATTATGCCGCCATAATTCACCCCAATATTCACCATCATTTGATTTCTCAAGTTGCATCAATTTACCATTTCTTTTCCATCAAAAAAACCATGATTTCCCAGGGCTGCGGGATGGCTGCGGGATCCAAGAACCATTGAACTTCCGGGAAGTTCCTTCAGGATGTGGCCTTCGCACTTCCAGATGGCAAGAAGTTGCTGAAGGTGAGGATTTTTCATGATAAACCATCCTGAAGGTTGATTAATGGGATGGTTTGTTATGGGGTTTACCACATGAATCTGAAAATTCTGCAGTAGAATTGCGGCAAACGCGAAAGGGATCGAAACCGTCGAAGCCCGTAGTTTGTGCAGCATCCCAAACTTTGAAAGCGAAGTACCAGCTGATTGCCTGTAAAATTACATCTAAAATACAGTTGCAATACATCTCAAATCATCCAAATAATATCTAAATATATCTAAATTATTCTAAATTTAGATATATCATACAGGATAATTATATCTAAATATATCTAAGTCTAAGTATATCTGGTAAAATATCTAAATATACTTTGAATATACAGGGACTTTGAAGCGACAGGATGTGTCCTTCGGCATCGCAGCTGGGCAGAGGGTTGCTGCCTGGGACCAAGACACAGAACTTTGTGGAAAAACCATGGGAAAAACTATGGGAAAACCACCAAATGAGGAGTGACGTGGAAGAAAAAGTGGGAACTCGCCACGAAAATTTTCTCCATGTTTTTCTTTACTGATTGAAAAGGAAGCCTCAACGGCCAAATATGCCCCATGTTCAGATTTGAGCGAGGTCATGGGACCCTCTGGCAGCGGAAAGCAGACCTCCGCATGTTTGTTTGGGAAGTGCCGGGCCTGCAGAAGTTTCACTTTGAGTTGAGACCTTAAATAGACCGATTTTGTATGAATCAACTGGACTGTGGTATTGTGGGTTCGACTTCCATCCAGGCAAGAAATGCAAAGTTTGAGATGTGCGGTCGCCGGCCGCTAGAGTCCTCAGAGTAATGAACATCAATCACAGCTTTCCCCAGATGTTTAGCACTGGAAATTGTGTCATATGGAAAAATACCTCGCCGAGCCAGGACAACCCTCCTGGGTGTTTTGAGTGGTGTGGAGACCCGGCATAGAGCGATAGACGCAGGAGTCGTTGTGTCGTTCCGAGATGCTCCGAGGTCGTGCATCTTATGGCCGTGTCACTGGACAGCTCACCGTAGGTGGCAGGCCTTGCAGATGATGTCACTAATGAATACGATATGAATACTATATCACATGAATACTATATGATTAGTCACTAATGATACTAATGTCACTAATGTCACTGGATCCAGCTCCATAGCTGATAGGTCCGCAGATGATATGAGGTGCAAAACGGGAGGGTTTTGCCAGCTGATGCAAGCTGCAAGGCTTTGGCAAAAACTTGATCCTGTGTAAGTTGTGGCGAGAGTTCAAGATGGAAGGTGTCGAGAGGTAAACGAAAATATGACAATTGACTAAAGAGCGTTGCGCACCTGGCTGCTCAGAGTTGGCGTGCTACTTATTCCAATGGTAGACGTTCGGATGTCACTGTGGTTCCTTTGGAAATATGCCATCAACAGCTCCTCAAAAAATACGGCAGGCTTTAGCAGGCAACATTCCCAACATTCCCATGGCGGCATATGACATACTTTGACCATGGAGACCGGTTATGAAAACGGTGTCTGACGTCACCGGGATCGTCGAAACATGTCAGGTGTCTTCGACCAGTGACAGGTTTCGTTCCACAGGATGACGTCCTCCATGGTGAACTCACAGTGAAAGAAAACTTGAATTACCAGGTGGGGTGTCACCATGCCCAAAAACCATCTTGAGACCTGATGGATGATGGATGATGGAAGTGGTCAAGATCTGGGTTATAGATGGTTTTAGATGGTTTTAGATGGTTTTAGTAGGCGTACATGAACTGAGCAAGAAACAGCGGCGTTTCGTGTTGCCAGAATGCCATGATATGCCATGATTGTCTCCGCCTGGAATTGGAGAATTCAAACGTTGTTTCACAGGGCTTCTTGAGCACTCCGGTGGTATCGTGCTGCGTTTCAGCCATCGGAGAGTTGACATATGACATATGACCTATGACATAGATTGACTCGTAGTGTCATGCAAAGTTGTGAGCGTAAATCTGTATACCCTCTGGTAAACTAACATAGCTATTGAAAATGGCCATAGAAATAGTGGATTTTCCCATTAAACATGGTGATTGTCCATAGCTATTTTGACATAACCAGAGGGTAAATCTGTGACTCAGCCCATCAGATCCATCATACAACCCGCTGAAGGGGCAGAGTGCCACGTGATGCCATAGGCAATGTTGCGACTCCCCGCGGATTTCTCGAAGGAGGAGGTCGTGGGCTAAGACCACTGCTATTGACATCCCCGCAATGAAAATGGTGGTTTACTCATGAAAAATTGTGGGTTATATGGTTATATAATGATTATAATGTTATATATGATATGGGTTAACCATCCTGGGATTATAATGGAGTCAATGTCATATGAAATACCCCCAATAAGGGCCTCAAAATGAATAGGTCAAATACTAAACTAGTGTTTCTTTCTAGGGGGTGTTTGATATTCGGATATATTCGGGGGAAGAGATAGATTACTTGAAGATATTGCCCTCCACTATCAGGTCACTATCAATGTCAATATGAATACAACAATGTAAGAGTCAAATATCATCATCATATCACATTCGTATCACATTCATATCACATTCATATCACATTCATATCACATTCATATCACATTCATATCACATTCATATCACATTCATATCACATTCATCATATTTTGGCATTGGATTCGGTCACAGTCACATCTCATCATCCCAGGTGGCCGAATGTGTTGTTTCAGCAGGGAACCTCGGAGTGACAGCCCGTAAAGAAGACAGGGAAAGGATGGGAAAGGTATAGAAAGGTACCCAGATGTTGCGTATTTGTTGGTTTCGTTACTGGATTACTACTCAAGATCCCAGATGTATATTATATAATATTATGTATATATACCCTATGGTTGTTGGCAACCAGTACATTTGTCAAACTGTTGAAAGGGCATTGCAGTCGGCAAATCTTAGTATCTATTTGAATGTCAAAGAATCCTTTCCTCTTACATGTTGTTTGGACTCAAAAGTGCATTCAAGTGCGTATAGGTCCATTTAGTTTGTGTAAGTCCTGTACTTAGCTTTGTCAGCACATGACTAGGACATATATCAAAGAGATTTATTACGAGATGTGTCCGTGAGTCTGCTGCAATCCGCCCAATACAAGATGTAGCCCCAGCATGCTGGAAAATGGTAGTTCAAGGCATGAAAACCCGGCAGCAAATATGAAGGCACACTACGCAAAGCGAAATATGAGAGGATCTTTTGCTTGCAACTTCCGATTGTATTAGCAAGCTACATGAAATGGTGTAATCAATGTCCTGTCCGTGTGTTGAAGATCATATCCACCATCATCACTTCAATATCTATAAGGATGACTAAACTCAGATAGCCCCAACGTGTGCATCGCTCCAACTGCCAGGTTGCACGAGACTTGAACCTCTACAATTTGCTTGAGGACTGACATTTCAGTAGAATCAAGGCATTCGGTACTATGAGATTTGCTGGTATGTAGCATGCAGCCGAATCCAGATGCTTGAGAACGTTTGACACATTCAAGTTGAGGGATGGATATCGTATGATATTGTATGATATTGTCATAGTGTACAGATTCAGTTTCAGTTTGCTGAGAATTTCCCCCACCTCTGTGGGAGGCACGTGTGGGCACACCAGAGAAGCGCGGCGTCTCTGGTGGTCAACGGTTGGGGTGCTCAGAATTTGGCGGGGCACACGGTGGTACAGTACTCACATGGAATCTCCACATGGTGTAGCTTCGTGTAGCTTATATCATGTTAGACAGGCATATCATATATAATATATATAATTATATATGTATATACATATTAGATATTTTGTTTCAATAGGATGCTGTTAAAGTTCAAGGTGTGTTCGTGAACCTCACTAGTTGAAGACTACTCTCGACTCTGGTGTGGAGGGTCAGCGCTTAGACCTTTTTCCAACCGTTGGAATCCGATTTTGAATCCTTCTGAACTGGTTATGTGTTTTGGATGGTGTTTTGGATGGTGTTTTGATATTCTAAACCAGAAAGGTTGGATCCAGCTGCAGATGACATTCCCTTCTCCGAGGAAGCGTGTCTCCATTGTCAGCTGCTCAGAGCATCTCAGATCGGCAGCTGTCTCGGCAGCCACTGTCGCCCCATATGACGCCATCGCACATCGCCAGGGGATGGAGTTGGTGGCACAACCCTTGTTGCTTTTTGCTGACGAGCCAACCAGCGGCTTGGATAGCACCACTTCTCACGAGGCCGACAAGTGGAGCCCCATTTGTGGGCTTCGAAAAAGGTAATGTCATGTGTGTTTGTGTGTTTGTGTGTGCTACATCAACTAGATTGAGTTTGAGTCATACGTTCTATGGTTTATCATTATTGTTGTGTCCCACTAGCCCCCAGTTATTGTTTTTATCATTTATGTAATGTTGGTTCATAATGTTCATATGATGATATATGATGTCATATTAGATATATTAGTTCCTATAGTTCATATGTGTTCCATTCCCAGTACTTCCCAATGTTTCCCAACATGTCACCCATAAATTGGCCACTGGGCCAGGTGGTTCGCTGCCTCAACGGAGCTGCCGTGCGGAGACCCGGCGCTGCGTGGGTGGAATGCGTCGGTGAGCGGACTCGGTGTACCAAGGCACGGTTGGGGTCAACAGTTCGGGCCTCAGAAATGCTTGGAGTTTGTGTTGGTCGCGCTTAAAGGATGGTTGGTTGTTATGGATATGTAATGTCATGTAATGTTATCTGATATGTATATAATACAATGTGTATAATATATATTGTATATTGTATAGTATGTATATATACGTATATATATATATATATAAACATGTATATGTATAAATATATACATGCTCATGATGTATACTTCAAATACTGTTCATTAGCTTTCTTCCAACCGCAGAAGCGGCGATATGAATCCGAAGATTTGCTCAATCCGGGAGAGACGGATTCTGTGACTGCGCAACGCGAGGTGGTGGCAGTGATCCACCAGCCACGCTACGATACGTTGCAACTCTTCGATGACCTGATTTTGTCAGGATTCACAGAGGGTTTCACAGAGTGTCACTTAGAGTCACTGTTTTGGGGGTTCGAAATTCACAGAGTGTCACTTGTGGTTGGGGAAATTGTGCACCCGCACTGGAAGTCCCAATGCATATCATATTGCTATGTATATATATATATTATACATGAAAATTGTGGAAAAGCTGACAAACACACAGATGTAGCTGTAGCATGTTGTAGCAGATCTGAGCAGACCATCCGGGTTGAAAACCTGTCATCAAAGAGGATGGTGAACTGTTGCTGGGCAGGTTGGCTGTCGGCGGTTTCGTGGCATATGCTGGGCCAACAGAGGCTATTCGCTACGCAGTCAGGGACTTCCAACTCCCAGTCTGGCTCAGTCCTAGAAGCATCATGGGTGAACCTCTCAATGGTTTGACACAGTTTGCCCACCACTGGACATATGGTACTGGCGCTTCTTGCTGCGCCAGGGTGCAGTAGATCACTTCCAATCGAAGTTGCACGTCCTGCTGGCTCTGTTGAGATTTGATGGAGGACAAGGCTAGTCGTGACGTTTCATTGGGAGCCATGGGAGCCCAAGGCTTCGAAAATCAATCCATCTCCATTATGTCCTATCATGTGATTCATGTGAGACCCATGGTTTGTTGCCCATTTGGAGGGGCCCTAGTCAAGGATCAACACAGTTTGCTCTGAATGGCAGCACGGTACCCATGGCATCCATGGCCATGGCATCAATGGCATCAATGGCATCAATGGCATCAATGGCATCCCGCCAGGTGAGGTTTAGCAACAACAGCAACCCAGCAGATGTGCTGCAGAAGCCTTTGTCAACATGCCCTCCATTGATTTTTGGTCTCCATTGATTCTCAGATAGGCGACATTGGACATGGGAAAGTATGCAAAAAGCTTCTTGGAATAGGGTACCAAGGAGGATATGTGTCCTTCCTATGACTTGACAGTTTATGATCATTATGGTGCCCCTTTCCGAGCTTGAAACTTCTACCTTTCAATCAGAGGGTGTCACAGCACATCTCAGCATTTGCAGTTTTCAAATGTGTTCAACCCAACAAGACACGTTTTGAACATCCCATGCAGCAAGAATCGTATGTCAATCGCTGAAGCCGGGAGGAAGAATTGGTCAATACTTACAGAATCTTACAGACGTGCCTTTCTTTAGGTTGGACGCGATTGCTTCACCAGAAGATCAGGAGGCAGGGGCAGAAACCATGCAGAAACCTAAACCAGTTCGTTGGTGGCTCAATTTTCCCTGTGAGTTGACCGAAGGAAATCCGGACACTTCAGATGTCAAATGATGTCAATATCATCAATATTGATCAATACATATCAATACCAAACAAATCCAAACAAAGTTTATGATAATTTATGTATGCCCCATAGCTAGCTGATATTAGTTGATCTAGTTGTCGCCAATCAGTTGCTAGCATCCAAGCGGCTCTAGGCGTGCATTGGTGTGTGGAAATCCACGGCCATTTTTCAGGCCCTGAGTCGTTGATGTTCAAACATCGTCGGAATTAGGTGGATGTGTGAGCTTGGTGAAACAGGGGTCAACTGTGCACTTGGCCATTCGAAATCTGACCACCAAAGGACCAAAGGGAAGATCAATTTCTTGGAGGAGACGGCCCCCCCTGACTATGGAAACATATGGAAACCCTCATTTTGGATGTATTTTTGTGCAACCGCCAGGCAAAGATTGAGCAAACGCCCTTGCCGCCGAGTGCATTTCATCGGGAACGGCAGCCCTTTTTCAGAGCAGCGCCTCGTGCAGGATGGTCCACTCGGTTAAGGTCCTGATTTTAATGCTGATTCAAAGGATTTTTGGGGTCCTGGTCATTGATAAGTTGATTTTTGAAAGGATGAGGTGTTGAGATATCACGATTATGATCAGTTATGTACAATTGTCCAAGTCATTCGCAGTATTTCGCAGTCGAGGTGCTCATCTACATGGATCGATGCATTCTGCAAACCATCAGGGCGTCACAAGCCTCAGATGTCCCTAATGATCGGCAAAACTTGCACAAGGTGTATGCTTCCCCCGCTTGGATACTCTCAGAGAATGCCATGTTGTGGGTCTCTTGGTCACTTGCGGTTCTCCCAGGTCCGTAACCTTGGCCATCAACTACAGCCTTTGCGCTGTGGCGGTCCTACTACTCTGCCTCATCTTGACCTACGAGAGACTGGACACGCAGCATCACGGTGTCCAATTTGTGGCTACGAGAGGATTTGTATGGCAGAATCTAAGCCACGAAGTCGCAGCCGGTTGCGGCATCCTGCTGAAATTCCCAGATCTGTGATGATCTGTGACCCATGAAGTCGAACGTTTGGAGATGCGGCCAGGATCAGTTTGAGATGCAAGCTGCTTTGGCCTCCCTCTTCCTCATGCTGTTGCAGGTTCATGGTTCATCCCGATGGATCCCAACGCTGCAACATCTGAAAGAGCCCGAAACATTTGTTTGTTCATGCCAGTTCCGTCTTGTGTCCCATAGAGCTACTGAATAAGATTTCACTGCAGGGAGTGGCGGCACAGCAAATCTTTGGTGCGGTGCCAAGACTTTGAGTTTCCACAAAGGTGTGAGTTGCCAGATGGTACAGTTTCCACATTGATTCAGATGATTCAGATGTTGATATTTGTTGATTGGAAATGCACATATATCCTATAGGTATCCTATAGGTGATTCATGGTGATTCCCATGTACTGGGATGAGGCGGTGACCTTCTGATCACCTGGCGAGAAGCAAGGGCTGGGGAGCTCGGATCACATGGTGGAAGTGTTCGAAAAAAAAATTGAAAGAGGGCCTCGGCAATTCTGGAAGTTTCTTGGCATTTCGAAATCATTTCAATACATCTTTGGGTTCCCAGGCTGTCGCACTACATAGTCTATTTGACAAGCAATGATGGTATCAACGGGTCCATCTATTTCAAATCGAAGTTGTTGATCATTTTTGGCATGCTTTTGGTGCAGTTTTGGTGCAGTTTTGGTGCAGTTAGATCCAGACATCGGCACTGTGACTGATGTGACTGGGAGATCCGCAGGTTGGAATGCCAATGATCGCCTACTTTGTGGCCAAAGACTTGGCAGCATACATTGAGGCGATTTCGCCACAGCAAATCACCAGCATTTCTGGGTGAGATGATTTGTCATGTTTGACCGTTGGTTTGATATGTTTTGATTAATGACGATCAATGATGATCAATGATGATCAATGTATACAACAATTCTTGCCCTTCCACTGCATTTCAGAGCAAAACGTCAACAGGAGCTGTGGCACCAAACTTCCAATCTATTGAAAGGGTTGACAAAGGATTCCAAAATATTCCAACGTCAGCTTTTTCAATTTTGTCAGCTTTGTTTGTCAGTGACGTACACACCTGCCACCCGTGGATGACCCGCGCAATGAGACTAGACTCCTTTGAAGATGGCAGGTGACATTGTCTTCAGCGGTTTTCGCCGCAGCCTATGGCTATGCAAGTGGTTGTCAGATCCCTTTGCATCAGCTCTTTGCCGGCGCTTGGGCCTTCGTTTTTGCCGCCAGCAACCCAGGTTTTTCACATTTTTTCACCAGGTTGAAGCCCATTTTTCACATCAAATCACAACATGTCGCGACATGGACAGGTCTTTGGCTTGAACTACATCTTCAGCATCATCCTGTCTCCAGGATGTGGGAATAAAATGGGGAAAGGGTCATTTTTCGAATATTTTCGACCGCCTTGCGAAAAACATCTGATCAGTTAGATGTTGTGCATGTTATTATATATATATATGTTATTGCATTGTTCAAGAGACACTGGCCTTGAAATGTGGATTGTGCTGTAATGTCCTAGATGTTCCTACCAAAGCTGAATCATGTGTGAGTCCAGGCGGCCCCAAACTTTGGGACGGCAAAGCTGCCATGCCATGCCTTCAGGAGCCGCACAGATGAGTGCAGTTGTGACGTCCTTCCTGTCCTTCTGCACTGCTGGCGTTTACCAGTCCGGCTGCTGAGAAAGAAGTGGACCATTGTGTGGAATTGAGCAGTGTTCAAAATCCCTGTTGATTGATGAGTATATTTGTTTGTGTCTGTATTATCCAATACAGGGAATTATCACAATCCATGAGAGCCATGTGTGGAATTGGAGCCATTGAAACGTTGCAAGGGTTTGGTTTCTATGACAGATTGAGAATGGATTGTCATGCTGCTAAATGCTGCCTCAAAAACCAAGGCCTCAGCTCAGTGAGATGGCAGCCATGTTTGATGGAAGAGGTCAGAGATGGAAAAACACTCCAGCTGGAATCACTTAAAGCATCTTAAAACTCTGGTAAAAGATCCGAAAAGGGATAAACAATGAAACATCGCCAAAGATGTTCATAGATTTTCACCAAGTAACTCGTTCCCTTTTTGGATTGCCACGACCAGCAGTGCGGCAGTGGCACCAGTGGCAGCGGCAGGTTGGATGGTACCAGCTCTGAGTCCCATCCGGTGGCTTTGGGGCTACTACCTCACTGCTGAGGCGGGTCCTGGGAGGGTGGACGACGCTGGAAAAAACCATGTAAAAACTGAGTAAAAACCAAGTGATTAGATGTGGAGATTTATAGGATAATACCGATTTTCGAACAAACTTGATTCGAAGGAAAGTAGGTGCCTGACATGTAGCAAACGTCAAATAAGCATCCCCTTGGGCTTTGTCCGAGCAGACTGTTCCGCCAGATGCCGGGATTGACACCCTTGACCAGAAACGGCGCAGCTAGCGCCATGCGAAGCAAGGCCATGAAGCCTGCTTTCACCTTCTTGCACCCACTTGATCCATTGCATTCATATGCACTCGTACTAATTCAAAGTGTCAGCCTAAAAAGATGTGCAATGTGATGAACCCAACAATCCCATACAATCCCGAGTTGATTTGTCAGTCTATCCCAACATAATAACAGCATAAGAACAGCTCGTTGCACTGCAGAAGTAGCTGAAGAAGGCATTGCGCTGTGCACCACAGCGCCAGGGCTACGACCTCGCCTACCTTTCCAGCTGCAAAAATTCCCTGGCCGGAATGCAGGCGCAGATCGTTGCTAATTATCGCAGTTTGATAAAATAGGGGACCCCAATACCATTGGTTTCCCCGTGAAATTGTGCAGGGGTTGGTAACTGTCCCATTTTGGGTATATTGGACATCACCTTATAGTAGCCATTATAGACCATATACCTAATGGTTGGGTGATGTTCAATGGGGACATTTAATGACCCATGTTGTGCCAATTTCGGATGGTTTGAGGAAAACTTACACAATCGACGACTTACTTGCAATACACCAAAAGACATTTTTACCACGGGTACGCAGAGTTGTCACTAGAGATTGAATTCTAAGGGTTGCATTGAAAGGTTTCAAAAAGGCAGCAAGCCAGACACGCCAGGAGGGCTCCATTGAGACCCTTCAACAGGCTGCGGGTTGTTGCAACAGTTGACGTTTTGCCATTGCGTGTTGAGCTCGCTGTCCTGCTGGGGCGATGAACGGCGTTGCTCATCTCAGGCTTGGATACAGAATCGAGGATGGGTTTGTTCCGTGCGGAGTCACAGTAAACAATAGTGACTTATGACTGACTGTCATCAGCATGTGCCACATACGAGAGGCTTCAAACAAGGTTGGCTTGCTGCATTCTGTCACTATGTCTTTGCAGTTGGGCTGGCCCTCACAGACCAGGAACTGACTGTTCTGTGTTGAAAGGATTTGAAAGGATGGACCGATGGACCTCTTTCGTGAGAGAATCACAGAAAAGATCAGAAAAGTGTCGTGTTTCAACCGTCACTGAAACTTAGCCGGCGCCTCTACTGCTGCTGGGCATTCTCTTCCGCTTTCTTGCAGGCAAAAAGTTGGGAGTCGCTTTTTAAATCGCTGTTTAAATATTGGACACGTGCTCTCCGAGCAAAGCTACATCGGGTAACACGAGGGGGTGTTGGTGCAGTCCTTTTATATCAAGCATTTGTTAACCCAGAATCTGCACT
>CAMXCT020000200.1:277500-290292 GCA_947184155.2 Cladocopium goreaui | reverse complement strand
GTGTGGAGTGTAAAATGTAAAGTGTGGTGTGTAGAGTGCAAAGTGTGGATTGTGGAGTGTAGAGTGTAAACTGTAGAGTGTAAAGTGCAGTGTGTGGAGTGTAGAGTGTAAAGTGTAGAGTGTGGAGTGAGGAGTTTGGAGTCTAAAGTGTGGAGTGGGGAGTGTGGAGTGTGGAGTGGAAAGTGTAGAGTGCGAAGTGTGGAGTGTAAAGTGAGGACTGTGGATTGTAAAGTGTGGAGTGTGAAGTGATGAGTGTAGAGTGTAAAGTGTGGAGTGTGGAGTGTAAAGTGTGGAGTGTGGAGTGTGGAGTGTGGAGTGGAAAGTGTAGAGTGTGGAGTGTGGAGTGTGGAGTGTGGAGTGTAAAGTGAGGAGTGTGGAGTGTAGAGTGTGGAGTGTGGAGTGTAAAGTGAGGAGTGTGGAGTGTGTAAAGTGTAGAGTGTGGAGTGTGGAGTGTGGAGTGTATAGTTCAGAGTGTAAAGTGTAGAGCGTGGAGTGTAGAGTGTAAAGTGTAGAGTGTGGAGTGTAAAGTGTAGAGTGAGGAATGTGGAGTGTAAAGTGTGGAGTGTGGAGTGTAAGGTCTCAAGGGAGGAGTGAGGAGTGTAAAGTGCAAAGTGTAAAGTGTGGAGTGTAAAGTGTAGAGTGTGGAGTCTAAAGTGTAAATTGTGTAGTGTGGAGTGTAGAGTGTGGAGTGCGAAGCTTCCCCCATAGACACGGCGACGCCACAGGAAAACCAGAGACTCGAGACGAGACACGTGGGTGCAGAAAAACGAGCATTTCGTGGGAGACTTCCTCCATTTTTGACATTTTCCACATGTTATCAAACAGGTTGGAATGTCACAAAGTGCCACGCCTGCCACGCAAAACGGCATGACAACCTGCTTGGAAACCTTCGAAAAGGAGAGGTTTTGCAGCTTCCCCCATAGACACGGCGACGCCACAGGAAAACCAGCGACTCGAGACAAGACACGTGGATGCAGAAAAACCAGCATTTCGTACGAGACTTCCTCCAATTTTGACATTTTTGACACATTATCAAACAGGTTGGAATGTCACAAAGTGCCACGCCTGCCACGCAAAACGAGATGACAACTTCCTTGGAAACCTTCGAAAAGGAGAGGTTTTGCGGCTTCCCCCATAGACACGGCGAAGCCACAGGAAAACCAGAGACTCGAGACGAGACACGTGGGAGCACCAAAACGATCATTTCGTACGAGACTTCCGGCGATTTTCACAGTTGGCAACATAACAAAAGGACAGGTTTTGCAGCTTCCCCCATAGACACAGCGAAGCCACGGGAAAACCAGAGACTCGAGACGAGACACGTGGGAGCACCAAAACGAGCATTTCGTACGAGACTTCCTCCAATTTTGACACTTTGCAGCTTCAAAATCGACGTTTTCCTACGAGTTTTCCTTAGAACCTGAAAATTTGCAACCTCAAAATCAATGTTTCGTGCGAGGCTTCCGTCAATTTTCAGCACATGTCACAAAATGCCACGCCTGCCACGGAATTTGCACCTTGTCGCCACTTGACGCAGCCCTGCCAATGCGATTTACAAAAAACACGCAACAGGACACGTCTAAAGTGCTGCGCCTGCCACGAAAAATGACGATGGACACGTCCAAAGTGCTGCGCCTGCCACGAAAACTGCAACACATCTTCTAAAAGCGTCACAAAAGTATTGCGCCTGCCACGCAAAACGATTTTCAACACGTTGCAAAACACGTCTGAATGTCACAAAGTGCCACGCCTGCCACGCGAAACGAAGCAACGACACGTCTGAAACCTCCAAAAATGACCACCTCTGCAAAACTTCCCATAGGCACGGCCATACGGACCTCGTACGAACGGTTGCGGACGGTTCCGGACGGTTGCGAACGGTTGCGGACGCGGACGCAACGTCGAGCGAACACACTCTCAACCCCCAGACCCCCAGAGTGAAACGGGAACCCTTGCTACGCATTCGGGAAAAAGCAAAGTTTTATAATGGTTAATATATACACACTGATGTTTATGTAGTTTTATTATATATTTTATATATATCCACATTTTGCTAAAGTAATTACACGAAATCATAATGGTTCATAGATGTTCATAGATAATTACATGTCACAATGTACATTTCATATTATACTCACTTTCTGGACAAAGCCACATTTTGGCAGATTCCACCTTTCCCAGGTTGATCTCACCGCGCCTCGCCGCTAATCTTCTGGTACAAGGACTTAAGTGACCCGCTGTCGATACGCCAAGCCACCTGGCGATCCAAATCCGATCCTAACTGGATCCAAACAGCATCAGCTTGGAATCCAGTAAACTAACATGACTGGGCCGGAAATCCTTAACTTCTCTCTCTCAGGTTTTGTTGGATTCGATATATATCCGAATTTCTGGCGGCCTTGGGGACGGATACCTTAATAAAATGATATGTGATGCATCTTGACATATCTTGACCATCTTGATGCAAATGTCTTGACTGGTCCAGATAGCATGCATCCATTGAAGTCATTTGGGTCGGTCCATCTCACAGTGCAGAGTGGACATCGGTCTACTTCAAATCACGGCCGGACTGCACGAGCCGATGTCACCTGAAGTTGAACCCATCCAATTACTTAATCACTTGACTGGACCAGGGGGCCAACCTTAGATGCTTCATCAAATAACTTCAGCTGCAATGGGATCTCCTGCTAAAATCATATCTTCCAACAAAACAAATCATGGCAAAAACATGCAAAAACAGTATTAAAAAACAGCACAGTAACATATTAATACATATTATACCAAACAAGGAATCCAGCAACAATCTACCAGCAGAATGTCGCTGCCTGTTTGGCACGAAGGTCCAAGTCTTCTTGGGTGGAGGAATAGTTCCTCGCCAGGTCACAGGATGTTGGACCTTTTTTGACATCGAAAAAATCAAGGAGTGGTGGCTGAATGATGAACGGAACAGAAATATACAGATGTTGGTTGTTTCGATGATTTTTTTGCGATTTTCCATTTTGACGGTGACCAAATAAGCTACTACTTCTTGGGGGATGGGGTTAAAGGACCGACTAGGGAAACTTTGTAGAAATTCAGCTGATTTCTGGGAAAAATAACGGTGTTTTGCAAAAAGTCCTTCAAACCAACCCTATGGTTTGGATTAGCGGAGTTGAGAAGCAGTAGGTCATACTGTCCCCCGCACGTGACAACTAGCTGCTTTCTAAGGGAACAGTTCAGTGGGCAGCCGTTAATTCTCGTGTTTGTACGCCGTTGGTGATCGAAATTTTGCAAGGAAAATCACTTGCAATTGGTCTTCTTTGATTCCTTTGTTGTCATCTTGTCATCCTACCAAAGGGGCAGATTGCGAGGAATGTTCTACGGAGTGGCCCAGGGTCATCAAAGAATGTTGCCTTAGAAGGTCAACAAAATCTGGGGATTCTTTACATTCACTCACTCCATAGTTTGATGATTCTTGGCCGCATAAACTGCTTTTGGTACCCAACCACACCAAATAGCTCTCACCCATGGAAGCCCTTATTCTATATATATATATATATGGGCCCCAAAAACATGGACAAATCAGTTTCCATCGAGTTGCTGAGGTGAAAACACCACCGCAATCTCCTGGAAGACTGCCTCAACATGCAGTTTTAGACCACGGAAGAGACTTAACATGGGAGGACCTTGTAAAGGTGCCATTTTGAAAGGAACATTTGGGAAACTGATGATAAAGCATTGACCCCACTTGGGTTCTTGGATTCAGAAGGATCACACATCCAAATGGTTGAGAAGCAGGATCCTGGTTTTTTTCAGTCTTGATATGGCCATGGCTATACACAAGTTACATAAGGCCACCTGTCGAGCATGTGAAGTTCTCTACATTGCTCCGAGGGCAGAAAAAAACAATACACAGGAGCCCCTTGAACTACGTTATATACTGGGTTTTTTTTTATATGTTTTTATATATAAACCGCAACTATATATGTAGTGCTATTGGGTTCTACATACCATTAAAACCAACTGGCCCCTCAGGTTGCACCCCTTGGAGCTACTGGCCTTGATCGCTTTGATGTAGATCCTGCAGCTGGTCTTCGATGGGGCTTTTTGGTGGTGATAAAGCTAAGAAATACATCAATGTACGTATATATATATATATCATATAATATATGCATATATATATATCATATACATATATATATTATATATAATTGTATATATATATATGATGATATTGTAAATACATGATGCGCATATGACATATTCATATGACAGATGTTATATTATACATGTGCGTCGTGCGTATCATCATCCCATTTTGATGGATGCAACAATAAGAAAATTGAACCATGAAACCACCCGATCAGTGTGTGGTGTTACAAGCTACATGAAAACACTTTGAGTCTGTATATCAGTCGAAGCATCTGAGCAGGAACATTCAAGAATGGACCACTGCTTCGTGTCAATCCATCCAAGAACCGCAGGAAATAGCTTTCAGTTGGGATAACAATTCCCTCCTTGACTTTGGAAACTGATACTGTAGCCCAGGAAACCACTAACCAGAAGAAACCACTTCTCCAATGGAATCATCTCAACCAGCAAACACAAGTTCAAGTCCATGGGTGGTCAAGGTTGGGATTCCCAGGAATCTGTGATTCCCCACGTCCCCAAATTGGGCAACAGCGCAAAAGCAACATGTTCTATGACATCCTCATAGTTACTTTAAATTACTAATACACCCATAGAATCAATAGTAGAACAGATTTCCAATGATTCTGTTACATATGTGTCTATATGTATCATCTGTATATATAATATACAAATAGACTACGTATATATATATATATATGGATTGTATTAGTATGTAGGATGGATTTCCATAGAATCTGCTTGATATGCGACGGCCGCCATGGATCCGCAGGTCCAAGCTCTCCAGCTGCGGCATGGACTCCACCTCCTCGGCTCAGCCAAGAATCCCCATGGAGTGGATCATGTTCAATGGAAAAATCCTGGAAAATCATGGAAAATCATGGGACATCTTGGGAAATCAATGGAAAAATGCTGGAAAATCACTGGAAATCATGGGAAATCAATGGAAAAATCCTGGAAAATCACTGGAAATCATGGGAAATCATTGGAACATCACCGGGAAAATTTTAAAACATCATTGGAAAATCACTGGACAATCATGGAACATCAATGGAACATCAATGGAACATCAATGGAACATCAATGGAACATCAATAAAAATCAATGGACAATCAATAACAAATCATGGAAACTCATGGAAAATCATGATAATCACTTCATGAATCATCCATTGTAAGGCCATGGAAAATAAATGAAAATAATGGACATGTCAATGACAGCCAGCAAGCAACTCCATTTCTGAAAGTGAGACAGCCAGAGTCCGAACATGGAAACTTCAACAAGAATGTGTAATGATTCATGATAAACAAGGATTGGTGAGTGCATGGAGAGAATGTAGAATTTCAACTCATGATTGGCAAGATTGAATTCACGATTAAAACCCGCCCATGGAAACACATCCTCTTGGTTGGCGATATCCCTGTGTTTGCTCATTAGTGACTATATAGTGTCTAAAAAAACACGAGGTTTTGAAACCAACTCATCAGTTGTTTGTTTGTTTGCCCAACAATAGCAGCAGAAAGATCCAAACCCTAGTGCAACACCTCAGGTGGATCAGTCCCCAGGCCTCGTAGTAGGAGGGGGAGGGGAAGCGAAAACCATCTTCCGCGATAATGGGAAGGACACAACAGTCGGGCAAGTGAGCAACCTGGAGCAACCATTCCTTGGTATGTTGGGATCTGTGGATCAATCAAACTTCTTGGGCTTGACATCTTGAGCTGATGAGCTTGAGCTATGATATCTTCAGACTTCAGAAATCCAAATTTGGCATGTTTTTGATTCGCTGGAAACATGTTCGCAAAAAGTATTCAACAAGTCGAACTCAGGTCTAAACTCAGTTGGATGTGCAAACCATGACATACCAAACAATTTCAAACGAAGCTTAAAGCAACGATTGGTTTCTTCAACCATACCATACTGCTTCAGTCTATTGAAGTGCCAAACTGCTTGACACAGCCATCGCTCCTACTACCAAGGCTCAGCAAATTCCAATTGCTTGAAGCAGCCATCGCTGCAAATCACCAAAGCAGCTGTGGCCGTCTCTGATACTGGTCGACCCTGGCACAGCACGTCACATCAGCACATGTTGACTGAAAACCTGGACGCACTTCTGATTGAAGAAAACCAAAAAAAATCTGATTTCCCTGAGTGATATTTCTTTCTACATCTTGTTGGATTCTGGGACACCTTGGGACACCACCAGTACCTGGGCCAAAAAAAGACAGGGTGTTTTGATTGTATCCGGGATGTTTTGGATACAGACATTCTGCGAACTAGGTTCCAAGTCTGCAAGAAGCATCGACCAGGACATTGGGACAGAGACTATCGTTGTGCCTTTTGGGAGCTTTCTACAGATACGATCCCTCTTAAACCAACATTCTCCAACCCCACACGGGCCCAATCCAGACATCGCCAACCCATTTTTGCTAAAAGCATCCAGCTCCACCAGTAGATTCTTCATGATTCCATCATTCAACATCAACCCAAAAACGCTCAAAAACAGCGCCAAAAACATCGCCATACCGCCATACCCTGGCCTTCTGCAGAACTGTGGGCATGTTGTTCCGTTCCGCCCCCACCAATTTGGGCACCATCAATCCCAGCAAGACGTAGGCGGTCGCTGCGGCCTCAGCAGCAACACTTCGAGGTCAATTCATTGGGTACCCCAAACAATGGTTGGTTTGGGGGGCCAAAAGGCCAAATGGGTCCAAATGGTCATTTTTGAATAATTCAGTTTGTAGCATAATTAAACTTATATATATATATATATGTATTATATAATTTGTAATGATACTAAAGATTATTGATACTTTATTGTAATTATTTATTCATCAACTTGTTCCAAGAGCCTGGTTTGAAGTGATAGCCCCAGCCCACACAACGACCCATTAGCACCTCCATGTTGTCCAAATCCGACACGATGATGCAGTCTGGCGACCTCGGAGACATGGCCCTGGATTTTTTTATTCCCGGAACTTTGCAAAACCGTGGGGGATATGTTGCATAGCCAACCTTAATGTGGCAGTGTGTCAAAACCTTGTACCCCTAGTGAACATCAAAATAGCTGGTAAATGGATGTTCATCCCTCTAAAAATGGTATTAATAGGTATTGATCCATACCCATGTGAGTGAAGTAACTACAAGTCGCATGGTGGGATGTGATAGGATAATAAGAAACAAAATTCAAGATGAAAAAAAGGGAGATCCGCCAGCAAAACTGGGATATAAAAAAAATTATAGCAGTTACCGAAAATGAGGTATCAATGGACTTCACATGGCTGGTAATTCTCAGTGTTCTATAGTACTACTGTGCCTGCTCTTCCTCAAGTCATCACTCGCGTGTAGTCGAATTAGTGGTCATATCGTGAGAGGAAAGAAACAGGTCACTGACCTTCCACCAACTCACATCAGTACACCTGGCAAAATGCAAAGGTTGAATGATCATTGCAACAAGTTTTACTGGGGATGTAGCAACAGTCTTTATCTTGGCCTTTTGGCAGTAATTGCTGCTTTGGCACAAGGGCCCATAAAGATCCATAAAATGCATCCGAAAGAACTCAACATGTCTGAAGACTGACTGACCATCTTCTTAGTTTATTCATGTTCCATCTGAACAAAAACAGCCACGACTCAGCCCTTCCGCAGATGTCGTGCATTCCCAGCCACTCCGCACCACCAGCGCGACTTGGAAATCGCAAGGACCCAGTCAACGAGGAGCAGATGTGCTCCATGCCTTCCTTTGGGGCAGAACAAGGTTCTAGGTACATCCTGACTGGTACAAGGTGTCTTCCAAAGACTGGAGTCAGGAACCTCCTGCTATCCCCTGCATTTCTGAGTCTGGTCTTGCGACAAAAAGCTTCGCCAGTTTCAGATTTTTCAAGACTCCTAGTTATGTTTGTTGGTTTATAACACCCATTAAGTATAGGTATACAGTATCTACCATATACCCACTGTAAACTTCAACAACTTGCTACGGACATTTTTCAACACAACTTGCTTGAGCAGGAACCAGCCATCAACTCCCCCGCGATTCACCCAAGGCACTAGACTTACCATGGAAGGAACGTCCACAGTCTGCACCGTGTTGATCCACGCCATGGTCTCTTGCACCTGGGATCCAACATGATCCAACTGAAGTTGGTGACCAGTAAATCATGTAAATCATGTGGTAAATGATGTTAACTGATGTTCACTGGTGAATATGTCAAACTTATATTTTAAGATAGTATAAGTAAAATATAGTAAAATGGGCCCTCATCAAATTGGGAACTGATTCAATGTAGGTCTTAGTCAAAGTAAGTGAATGGCTTATAACTCATGACATGTTTGAACGCCCAACGAATTTTAGGGGTCCAATGGTGGCGACTGCAAGGTCTTGCCTCCGCCAGACCGATGTTGTAATTCACCAGCTCGGAAATGTCTGGCACGATGCTGTCATACTTTGTAATGAAATCGTAGTCAGGGTTCCTCAGCCATGGCAACTTGAGACAGCGACATGGGGTGATTAGTGAGTAGTGACATGAGAAAGGCATACACCTTAGAAATTCAATGAGAAAGGCTTATGACTTCTGCCTTTGGAATTTGTACCAGAGGGCAGGTGTCACTAAAGGGGGTTGCTTGCTGAATCTGCGGAGACTACGGTTTCTATGTACTTCCCGCAGCCCATTTCGGCTGGCTGACTCCATTCTGGTTAATTGCTGTGGGCAGTTTCAAGGACAAAAAATGCCAAAACCGCGGCTGCCAAGACTGAACATCAGAGATGCGACGTTGGTGTCTTAACCTGGTCATTTGTGTTTGTCTGTCTTTGATCTAACTGGTTTCCAAACAAAGTTTCAAAACCCTGGCCCTGTCTCACCAAGGATCACGAACTCGGGCCACCTCAGGAGGACCTCAGCATTTCCGAGTTTAAAAAAAAAAGCTGGCCATGGCAATGGGGCCACCGCGCTTAGAAATTTGGGGATATGAGCAATCCATACTTTCCTGAAGCCGGCAGATACTGTACATCGTGGACATTTTTTTGTACCATGGCAAGAATTTCCTATAGGTTTACTAGGCAAAAAACACAAAAGAAACAACAGCTTGGATTCGGTGTGGGTCAAGAGGGGTGGTTTTAAAATTACCCCCCTAGAAAAATCAATCCCACCAGATCTTTGACCTACAGCCAAGTAACTGTATTGACTCCGTGACTGCGCGCCGTGCACATCTCACCCACGCACCACTTCCTGCGTGAAGCTTGGGGCTTTAGCGAGCCATGAAGAATTCGATGCGTCAGAGCTTGTCTCGACCAGGACGATTATTAATCAATTTCGCGCTGAAACAAATCATAATAGCAATAGCAACTATTAATGTATATTTTATAATATAATATACAGACTTTAATCCAGATCGTTTCAAAATGTTTCAAATATAACATGAAAACACATCAAATCAGGATGATAATCTATGATAACCACATATTACCACTGCACAGTAAAATGGCAACCAGTGATGCAGTCCGCCTGGTTAAGATGTCCGGCGAGCCCAGGATCACGAAGGTTTCGGTGTCCTGACCCACGTAGCTGAACAACCTGCGGCAGCAGCAGCGTTTTGGGATGATATCTGATATTTATCTGATACCCTCTGGTAAATAAACATAGACCCTGAAAATCACCAATCTTTAATGGAAACTAATCTTCCAACCCCTATCTGGCAGGGTCTATGTTAATTTACTGGAGGGTAATATTTGGGATTTTTGGATATCCCTTTCTATCTGATATTTGGGATATCTCGGGATGACAAATGATATCTGATTAGAAAGATGTCAGATATGTTGGATGATTCTTCAACATCCAATTTTGGAGCGTTTTGCTTTGGGATCATACCACGAAATCCCCAACTGTTGGAGTTAAATCTCAATCTTTGATGCGTTTGACTCCCCAGTGTTGATGGTTCAAAACCCACTTTTTTAGTTGTTTATTATGTGAAAACTATATGTTAAACTCCCATTTCTTGCTGAAATTATCATGTATGTTGATCAAATTCCTGTTGTTGTTGTTGTTGTTGTTGGATAAATCCGTATTTTTGTTGGTTAAGTAGCTATTCTATGCTATTGCTGTTGGTTAAACCCCATCATCCCCCATCTGTACGGTACTGTAGATCCCAATTTTAAAGGTAAATCGACCAGCTTTTGCTGGCGAATCCTACAGATCCAGTCACGAAAAAAAACGGCCTGGTGAGATCGTTCAGGTCATCACAGTCGACCTCAGGACGACCCATTGTGCCATTCTGACCCGGGGTATCCAAGGTTGACATCCGTTGAGTCAGCCACCTGGCCATTGCGTCACAGATTTAGGATCAAAAAAGGTAGATAGCTATACTGAATATAAAGAATCTAGATTAGATTATACTATATACTGTAGATTGTATGTATATTATCAGATTAGATTTCACAAGATTTTTGATAAGCTCGGATCAGAGTTAGATTATTAGGTTGGATAAAATAGGTTGAGCCTGTGTGAGATATCATATCAGTTACATAAACAAATACATACATATGGAACTTATGGTATTTGGGGAATGTTAGAAGCAGCGCGTAGCTTCCAGCCATGCGGCCCAGCTATCCATTTTCGCAGCCAAGCGTCAAATGTAGTGTTCCTGGAGCCACGCTTTTGCAGTTCCATCTTCAACAAACCTTAGGGACCAGTCGAAGCACCAGCTCAACATTGCAGGCGGCCAAAGAACGCTGTTCAGAAGTTGCAGAAAATCCGCAACTGCAAATTACTATCAAGAGGACTGAAAACAAACGAACAGAAAGAGTGACAGTTGCACGTGTGTACAGCTACTGAAAGTAGGGGAACCACAAAAGAACAACACACATACCTGCTAAGCAAATGAAGGAAACGGGCCATGCTTCCTGCTGCAATCTTTTGGTGGCAAAGGAAGAACCTGGCCAGTAGCCGAGGATGAGAATTACATGCAAACATGAGGGTCTCAAGCAACAACACTGAAAACAACAAGTATAAAACATACTGAAAACATGCAAATACTCCGGATACATGTCCAAAGTCAAATGATGTATCTACTGAAATCAACTGGTTTGCTGGATTTTGGATGATTCCGGTTCGTTCTGGCATCTCTGGAAACAGCCTTCGAATTTCTAAAGAGTTCTAAAGGTTGAGACTGCCCGGCATGCCCACACCTGAATTGCTTGCGATACTTGAGCATGAAATGCCTGACGCCACAAGAGCTGATCGCCGCAGCAAAGCCGCCAGTGCTTTCAGATTCCCTCCCTGATTCATTGGGCCAGTTTGGGATGATTCCCCATGTAGAGTAGCCATTTCAATGAAGCCGCTAAAATTCACCCCAGATCCAATAATAAATATAGAATAATATAGTTAATATAGTTTTTACAAGTATTAATTAATCAAATTCAACGTATCCCCAATTGGGGATATCCCCAGGTCAGGTGTCCCAGCTTGAAGTCATCGCAGGTACCCTTGGCGCCTGCCCACACCATAGCAAACGGCCGTCAGGATCGACAGCACCATGACGCCCGAGAAGAGCATGCCTGGGAAGCAACTGGATGTCCAAACCAAACATGGGGATCAAATCTAGCCAAACATGTAATTTACCTATATTTACCCATGATAAAATACCACAAAATGTGATTTTACATGTGAAAAACATGAGTGATGTAACATGGTTTGACAATTACCCCCTGGTAATTTAACATAACTATGGAAAATCACCATTTTTCATGGGAAAATTCACTATAAATGGTGATTTTCAATAGCTATGTTAAATTACCAGAGGGTAAACTGGCGACTTGCGATTTCACCACCAAAAACACTGGGATTTGAATACCCATATCCCTGGATTTCAACACCAAGACTTGGGACGACTCAACAACAAAATTCATGGGGATTGATCAACCAGTGGGCAAGGACCGCCCTGCGAAGTATACAGTACTATCAGTACTGTAACTGGAGGAACCTTTTGGGCAGCAAATGTCCACTTTCCATGGTTGAAAAGGGGGCTGCATAAGCTCCGGAAAAAAGCTCCTTATGCTGTTGAAAACGTAGATGATCATCCTGGCAGCCTGTCAAGATCTCTGGCCTGTCATCCTGGGGATCTTCAATCAACTTCATGGGGAAAACATAGCAGGAGATTGAAGACCTATGACTTTCCGATACATGTGCTTCAGGATGTTTAAGGCTAAGGTATTATTTTAGTGCTACAATGTACTACACAACTTCATTATTGGCAGTCAACCGTTGAACTTCAAGGGAACAAGCTTGCCCAGAATGCTGTCAGATGGAAACTGAAAACAACCAGGAGCTAGATTTGAGATGATTTGAGCACATTCCTCCTTGTTTTCGTGCTCCCTCAAAACATGTTACCGGCTCAAAATTCGTAACGTGTTGCTGAGCAACTGCTTTCCGAGACAGTAGTGATGTGCGGACTTGCTGCTGAAACGGCAACGTGCTAGCTCAAATCCCCCGTGCCGGCTGAGAAAATTGTGAGGTAGATTGGCACCCTTGAGCTGGAGGGGTAATGGGAAAATAGACATTTGACAGATATTGACAGATACAGTTCTGTGAAGCTGCCTTTCGAGAGTCCCTTGCAACAGAGATAGGCATGTGTGTGTTTGTGTGTCAGTTGAAACTGTCCAGTCTTGTCTGATAT
>CAMXCT020000200.1:255000-272500 GCA_947184155.2 Cladocopium goreaui | reverse complement strand
GCAACGACAACGACACTACATCTAATACTACTACGACTACAACTACAACTGCAATTACACCGCGCTTCGCTACAACACACGACATCCTGCAGTTATGGGTGAGGTGACCACTGCAAGCACTCCAAAACTCACAACCACCTTTCGGCCCACCAATGGATTCGCTCTGCCATCCATGCATCACAACAACTCACCTCTCCTATAGTTTGCTATCTTCGAAACTTCTGCCACCGCCTTGTGCGGTACTACTGGTATACAACGAATTTTAATGATATGTATTCAAGTGTATACACATTTGTTCAAATTTCCTAAGATCAATGGTGCCGCCCATGCCAGGCCCGCAAAAATCCATCCACACATCCACCAAGATGCCTTGCCAGAGGGGCTGGGTAACAAAGGGCACAGCACGACGAGGGCATTGCGGATCAGAAACAGCACGCTGAAGATCCTGAACTGGCCATGAATCTAAATGAGCAATCTCGGAAGCTCCAGGTTCACGGAAACGACATCCACAAATTTGGAAAGGTCCCATCGCTTACTCCAGGTTTGCAGAAAAACAACATATGGCAAACTTGCGGGGTATCGCTTGAAGGAAAATCCTTCCATGGCTGCAGCGCTAGTTGGAAAGGTTCCATCGCTTAATTACCTCGCGCTTCCACAATTTCCAGAAACCGATGTCCGTTCCTTACATCTTTAGTATTGCCGCAGGTTTTGCCGTGGCTGCTGATCAGGTCCCATGATGCCTGACTGTCTCAAAAGAGATGTGGTCAGTGGTCAACAAGAGACCCTACCTGTCTTAGCCCCCTATCTGTCTCAACCCCAAAAATAACAAACAAGCAGGTATCTCGAAAAAACATGCTTAAACCATCTTAAACCCTATCCAACCCATTTCATTCAGATCCTCCAAGTGTTTGGGGGTTGAACACATGATAACACATGGCTACATCCATCCAGGGCACTCAGCCCCGGGACGGAAGCGCATGAAGAGAAAGGAGCAGCCTCGCAAGAACTTCACGTCTGCCGATTGAAGCCTGACGACGGCTGAAACAGTACCCTGCCCTTCCATGTAGGGTGTCCATACAAAGGGTCTGGGAAACCCCCACCCTGAGCTGAATGGATCCGAAGTCTGCATCATGCCAGTTGAACCATCAAATTATCAGGAAAAATATCGTCAAACAAGTGTGCACGAGCGTTTGGTCACTGACTGACGAGGTGTGCACTGTCTATGCACTCAGACGTATGCGGTGCCTCTTTGGGAGTTCAATGATGATGACCTCGGCATCGCAACACAGACTGAAGATCAAATGAACTGTCAGACCGCAACCTGGTTGCCGTCTCTACCACCTACTTCAGTACACTCATGTGCCTCATGTGCAGCGCTACAAAGACACAACCATCTAAAGAGCTACAAATTTGCACAAAGGGGAACTTGCCGGGTTCAGATCCCTCCAAATTCCCCAAACAACATGTTTAGGGATCCAACTGGTGCCCCAGTGAGTGCTTGAACCATACTTGGTCTGCCCATGACGGTATTTCTCAAAGGCACTGCATGGCTGCTCCTCACAAGACTTTTCAATCACACATAGTTCATGCTTGAGGATGCAGGTAGTTGTAGCATGTTGTTGAAGTTGACTGGGTTCTATCTCAGCTTTCGACTCTTCAAAACTACAGCTGCGCTTGTGCATACCCTGAAGAAATTGCATCTACCAACGCTGTCTCATCTACCCAGGCAATCGTGCTGAATAAAGTACTCATAGCTCCTGATCCTCTTCAAACAAATCCAGTCTCTTCGATCACATCACGTATCAGACTATATTCGAGCCGATTCGGGCACCTATGTCACTATGTCAAAACACGCCGCTCCGATACTTGAATCCTTGCCCCTCCATTTTCCACCGCCAAGTGACCCACATGCAAATCGCCACAAAACCAATCGGCATCAAACAGGCCAATCCTGATGTGTTTCAGCTATTCCAGCTCACCTGGAATCACCCTAAATAGCCAAATTATGCTAAACTACTACTACTACTACTGCTACTACTACTACTACTTCTACTACTACTACTACTACTACTACTACTACTAGTACTACCCCACCGTTGCAGTAGTGGATTTATCCAATTGCAGTTGTTGGTGTTTTACCTCTATGTTATTGAAACATATTGAAACCACCAACCAGCAAGTCATGATGAAAAGATGACAAATTCAGTACCGGAGCACATCTTCATCGTCCAGCTCGGACATCTTGGGGATTCTTAGGTCAAAAAAAGATATCCATATCCCTAAATTCCATGGTTGATCGTAATTTTCCCCATGAAAAACTTGCCATAACTTGACAGCCCATCCCGCCATATCCCCCAATTTCGGACAAAGCCATCTTACGTGGCTAGTGATATGATTGATATGTCTATATTCTCAAACCTATGATGGATATACTGTCTATATACAATCTATTATATACACTCACTGTGTGTAACCTATATACAGTGTATATATATATAATTATATATCCATATATATAAATATATATATATATCCTATTTAACATAATAGCACATTCGTATCATCTTATATCCAGTAGATCATATCCCATTAATCCCATTGCTATATCCATTGTTGTGCTGCATCACGGCCAAGGCTCCACCCACAATCGCCATAACTTGGTGGTCCCCTTCTCCATTGCAATACCTGTAGAGGTTAACCGCGGGGGTTCAGCCGCAGATTCCCTCCATACACCAATTAAATCAGCAGCATGCTTCAAGTTGGGATGGGAACTACTGAAAATTTGTTCGGGATTCTTTGTTAAGGATGCAGTGTTGATCTACAGCTAAGTGGGCTGCACCTGACACATTTCTGGGGACCTGCCACTAGTAGGAAAGGCGACTGGATGTGACTGGCTATCATTTTCATGACACAATTGTGCTAGCAGCCAGGGAGAAATATTGTAATGAAATATTAATAATATTTCAATATATTTACATATATATATAATATATATATATATATAATATGCTCATGTTGTTCTTTGTCCGTTTACTCTTCTTGGCTCAAAAAGGTAACCAATATCGTGACCAGGCCATGTCAGTGAGAATCGGATAGTATGAGGAGGGAGATATTTCTAATCAATGCTTCGTCAGGAGTCAATGGCCATCTTCCCACATCGCCCGCAGTGGTTATTTCTGTACGGTATAGGAACAAAAGGAACATGTAAGATACAGGATCTATGGAGTGATGATCGATGGTTGGCTAGTCCATGGCCTCAATCTGAAAGATCTTGCTGTCTCGCATCATCACTGAGATTTTAAGGCAAGGATTCTGCAGGGTGCCCATGCAAGCACCAAATGGTCAATGATACTTGTGTCTCAAGCTTCCATCTCTGAGAGAAATTTCGGGATTCCTCTGCAAACCACCACTGTTTTGCAGGTCCAGTTGGGGCCACGTTGCACTCCATGGTAGGCCTGCACGGTCCAACGACCATTGGGATGTTGGCTGCACCGAAAGGGTGCCAACAGTGAGGAGCACAACGAGATGAAGAACACCAACAAAAGCGTGCCCGAGGTCCTGACTGAGGGGTCACCTTGTGGCGCCTACCAGGGTCTGTTTCAATAGCTATACAGTGCTTAGTTCATTTTGTGTTCCCCACCTCTGTCAGGTGAGAGTTGTTAGATTTATGTAAGCTGTCCCACCGCCTCCTTCTCCTCCTCCTCCTCCTCCGCCGGACCTCAACTGCAAGCGCTAGATCGCAGTGTTCCCCGCCGGACCCGAACAGCAAGCTCAGGATCAGAGTTTTCCCCGCCGGACCTCTGCAAGCGCTAGATCGTAGTGTTCCCCGCACTTGAGGTGTGCCAGATAGAATACCAGAATAGATGATGTCAGATAGAATGCCAGAAAAGATGTCAGATAGAATGCCAAAATAGATGCTAGATAGAATGCCAGAAAGAATTGCAGATAGAATGCCAGAATAGATGTCAGATAGAATGCCAGAATAGATGCCAGATAGAATGCCAGAATAGATGCCAGATAGAATGCCAGAATAGATGCCAGATAGAATGCCAGAAAGAATGGCAGATAGAATGTCAGAATAGATGGCAGATAGACTGTTGGGTAAAATGTCAGAATATATGTCAGAATAGATGCCTTGAAATGCCATGGCGAGGATCACTCGAACTAAAGCAATCGTTTTTCAGTACCATCCCATTTAAACATCTTCTAGTCAATTGGGGTCAAATCTTGGTGGATCTGGCGGGTTCCTAAAATAGGGGTAACCCAAACCATCCAAAATTAGACCCACGGTTTTGGGGTACCCCCCTTTTTAGGAAACCTCCATTGGTTTAACAATCGAAACACATTGAAACCACCGGCCATCCCATGGGGCCGGCCAGGGAAAAGCGGTCCTCAGTAATAAGCTAATCTGCAAGGTCTTGGATTTGGTCACTGCCAGGTACAGCAGATGCACTAGACTGGCCACCAAGAGGAGCCCCACCACTGTGAGAGTTCCTGGGCAGGGTTTGGACTTGTCTTTTAAATGAAAATAATGGGTAGCTATCGCAAGGTTTGGGTCTTCTACCTCCAACTCTCTGGCTGGTTTCATGAGTTGGACCATATTGGTTTGTGATCATGTCCCTCAGTGGAAAGCTGCAACGAAAGCCGAGACACTGGAGCTAAACTTGGCAACTGGGCCCATGGGCGCCACGCAACCGATGGAGATCATGTCCAAATCAAAGGAAAAGACCTAGTGGTGATTCACCAAAAAATTGTTGGATTCAGCAACAAAAAAAGGGGTGAACCAATTTCTGCCAAAATCAACAAAAATACAGTTTTAACTCACAAAAAGAACAAGTTCAGCTGGGGCTAACAGGCGGATCCGCGGGTATTCAAAGGAGAAGACGACAAGTGCTGGGAACTTGTGAAACGAGAAAAGGTAGTACCCTAGCCTATTTCTAAAATATCTAATGTTTTGTATCTGATCTACGGAGCATGATGATCCCAGTGCTGGTGTGATACCAGGCAAGGTGAGACATCAACTGAAGGGGTTGCTTCTGGTATGCAAAAGGGGACCCATGATATGAGCATGTCAATGGGTCCAGGTTGGCATCGCGCGCCCCACCTCCAATGACAGCAAAATCCCGGCGAAAGGTTCACCCCACTCGATTTTGAACTGCTGAATGACTGTGAGCTGCCTGACACGGAATGGCTGAATGGTTCAGATTCAGATCCTGCTGGAGATTTCAAAGATTTTTGAAGGATTGAACACTCTGGATGGTTCACTCGACACTGGACACTGGTCAATCAATTTTGTGACAGTTGGATCTTCTTCAGGTCATAGGCATGAGAAGAAAGAAACGTGGAGACCGCTTGGAACAACAGGTTTCCTTTCAACAAATTCCTTCTGCAAATGCTTTATCCTATAGAGCGGTTAGCACCAGCAATTCAGTACAGCATCCACTTTGAACCATCGATGCCATACGGGCATACTCCAAGGCTAACCGAAGGAAGTTTAGAAGTCAAACTTCGGACAATATGGAAAGATGGAAAAGCAGAGGTGGGATGAGTCAGAGAAGAGAAGAGCAGAAGAGAGACGATCAGAGAAGAGAAAAAATCAGAAGAAAGAAGATGCAGGTGCGCGAAAAGGTACGAAAGTCGCGAAACACTGTGTTTTTTTGATGGTTTGTGGCTCTGGAGGGTCGAAAAGTAGGCTCGCTAAAGCGGCGGGTGTGGAGCCATCTGGCCAGATGAGAGATGAACAGTTGCACGCCGTTGTGGCGCGAAGCACATTTGGAAGTCAAAATGTACAAAGCACACCATTCTCGGACCACTTTTGGAAGTTGACATGTCGAAAAAGTGCACGCTGTTGTGGCGCGAAGCACGTTTCCAAGTCGAAATGTAGAAAGCACACCATTCTTGGACCACTTTTGGACTCTTGGACGTTGAGATGTCGAAAAAGTGCACGCCGTTGTGGCGCGAAGCACATTTCCAAGTCAAAAGTGTAAAACATGACGGTTTCGGAGCACTTTTGGACGTTCAGATGTCGTTTCGCGTGGCAGGCGCAGGGGATTGTGCACCTGGTCAAAAGTGAGCAAAACGTGAGGGTTTTGTGGCAGTTTCAAAAACGATGGCAGGCGTGGGGACTTTGCAGTTTTGCGTGCAGGCGCAGTACAAGCGACATGTCCATCAGAGATGTTAGGAGGTCAGGGCGCTGATTTCCTGAGAGGGGTTGCATTTTGGAGCATCAGACCTTCAAGTTTGCCAAGATGATTTTGCGTGGCAGGTGCAGCACTTCGTATGACCTGGCATCACTTTTTCGTGCCAGGCGCAGTCCTTTAGACAGGTGGACTGGAAAAATCGCAAAACGCAATGGCACGAGGCCGTCAGCTCTGCACTCAATTTTCAAAATTTGAAGGAAATCTTGCAGAACTGCTTTGTTTTTGATGTTGCCAACTATAAACATTGAGGAAGTCTCGCAGAATCGGTTCTTTTTTGATGTTGCCAACTTCAAAAATTGAGGAAGTCTCGCAGATGTTGTCAAGTTCATAAATGGAGGGAGTGTCGCAGAATAGCTTCGTTTTCAAGCTTGCAGATAGACAGATAGATAAATAAAAATAGACAACTACAAGTGCAACTACAACTACCACTATTACACTACACTACTACTACAGCTACAAATCTATTATATGCAAATATACTACGCTACATTACACAACGCTAATTACACTACACTACACTAATTACATCTAATTACGCTACACTACACTAATTACACTACAACTACAACAGCTACAACTACAGAAACAACTACAATACATCACACTACGCTACACTAATTACTCTGCAGCACACTACAGCTAGAACTACAACTACACTATATACATTGCACAACACTACTCTACACTAATTACATTACATTACAGCACAACTACAACTGCAACTGCAACTACCACTACCACTACATTGCACTACACTACACTACACTAATTACACTGCACTACAGCTACAACTGCACTACTTTACTTTACACTACACTGCACTACACTAATTACACTGCACTACAGTTACAACTGCACTACTTTACCCTACACTACACTACACTACACTAATTACACCACACCACAACTACACTACAACTACAACTACAATTACAGCACGCTACGCTACACTACATTACACTACGCTAATTACACCACACCACAACTACAACTGCAACTACACTACACTAAATACATTACACTGCAGCTACAACTCCACTACACTACACTACAACTACAACTGCACTACACCACATTACATCCAGGAGTTGTAGGTGAGGTGACCACTGCAACCATTGCAACCACTCCAAAAAAACAACTCCAACATACTCCAACCAACTTTCGGTCCATGAGTGGATTCGCTCTGTCATCCATGCATCACAACAACTCACCTCTCCTATAGGTTTCCTATGCTGAAACTTCCGCCACCGCCTTGTGCGGTACTACTGGTAACATACAAATGGTCATGTGTTATCAAATCATGCAAGTTTGGAGTTTTACCTCCGTGTTTGTATACGTTTGTTCTTATATGATACTGGTATCGATCTATTAGGATATCTGGATCTTGTTCTTCAGCCAAGGTTGAGAAACTTCTATCCTCCATTTCCTTTCGACCCAGTGACTGAACGGTGGTCACCATCTGGCCCATGCCCAGGGCAGCTATCAGAAGGCTGCCTCAGACGAAGCCACACGGTGGGACCAATGGGGCCACTGCTGGGACACGGCGCCTGGCTGGCGACTCTTCTGACCCTCGTTCACCAAAACCTCGGCTGTGGAAGGCTGGAAGAATCTAGAGATGTGGAACTTGAATGAACTTGATCATGTTCCCAAAAGGCCAAAAAGGATCAAAAGAGATCAAAAAGGTGCTGCTTGGATCTGTTTGGAAATAATAAGATACTTGAAGGTTGGACAAAATAAATGGCTAACTTTGCGTAACCCTAGATGTACGTGAAAGAAGTCGACTTTGAGTGGGAAACAATGCCATAATATGCCATATAGCCATATGATATTCCTCAGGAACACTGAAAATTAGCCCATTTATCACCGGAACCGACAACTTGGCCGGGAATGATCAATCTCTCCCATAATCAATTCCGCCACCGGGGCATCACTGCTGCCTACAGTTTCCCTATAAAATATATAAAATCCCAAGCCACAACATGTAACCCCAAAATCATCTAAACATCCAAGCACTGGTCGCCCTGGAAGCAGTAAACCGTGGCAAAACATCCTGCGAACCTAAATTTTGGACGCCACATTCAGCTCAGAAGCTAAATACAATATTGCAATACACACACATGCGATGATGCCAACCGTGATCAGCAGTGCATAGTCCCCTCCACCACATTCCACACAAATGCCATCCTCGTCAAGCCAAATTTGGAGTGTCTCTACCGACAGAGTTGGGGATATGCATGGAACTGGTGGCATTATCAGCAAATTTGGGGAAGGAATATGATATCTAACCGCAAACATTAGATAATCCAGATAGTGTGCTTCTCACAATGAGCAAACCCAGATAACCCGGTAATTCCCAAGGCATCCCAAAGCAGGGAAAATCCAAATTAAGAAATGTTAAATCCACCGTCCGTCGGTTGGCGGTTTCAACCCAGTCCACAATTCTCACGTAGGATGGAAATCCGGAAAGCGAAAGGACTTCTGTGAAACAACCAACCAGTTGATTTCATTCCTGGACACGCAGTCCACCCCCAGCCCCAGTCCGTAGCATGTAGGCCGGGAAGACATGCACTACAGGCAACTGTGCTGGTGTCCTGCCAGCCCATCAATGGAATTAGAGACCCCTTCGAGAAAAGTTGCTGTTTTTGGGTGGGATATGATATCATATCTTCACAATTGTTGATACTTGTTGATCATTGATGATACATTTGTATACATGACCTTCCTTCAGTTGTGTATCCACTTGATGGCCGAAAATTGAACCGACCAAACACAGGCTTACCCAGCTGCAAGCAGTTATCACACTTATCACATCAAGAAAAAATGCTTCCTTGGGATGTCCTTGCTTGCAGCAATCAGCACTGCCTCAAGTTTATGGTCAATTAGCGTATGGTTCCAAGAGATGGTTTGACGCATCTTCATGCTAGAATATGTTAGATACAATACTCACATCTTGATCAGCATCCCCAAAACTCCTATAGGCTCCCTTTTCAAAAGAGATTCTCATCGCAGTCCCTTGTTTAGCAGGTCGCATCTTTTGTTGGAAGAGGCCCCCACGGCCAAACGTTGTCACCCTTGGTCTTAGGTAATCTGCCACAGTGTTCCCTTCCCGGTGGTCACGACCAACGGCGCAGGTGCCCGGCTCACCACCGGGGCAGCGAACGGGTTCTTCAAAGCAGCGGTACACAGCTCCAGGCTCCTGCCATGGCAAAGGATGCAGCCAGGAAAGAGATAGAAAACAAGAGGGATATTGGCAACCATAGTATGATGCAAGTGGCAAAACAATGCAAAACAAAATTTACAACCAACAGAAGTTGGGCAGTGAGAAATCAAAGCAAGCGATATCAACTGTGATGACAAACCTGATGAACATCGAGAGGAGATCTGGTGTTAAAATAATGTACCAAGTAACTGTCGGGGTTCTGCTATCCAAAGAAACATCAATTGTAGATTATAAATTTCTTAGATAATTGCGGGACTTATACCGATACCAATTTCGCCAAATATGAATCATGCATCAATGCAGCTGATTTACCAAGAAGCTCTTTAGAAACATCATGGGTCGGCATGGAACATGGGGTCTGGTGTGTCATATCCTCCTTAATGGGGTGATTTACTCACATGCCCAACCTTCACTGCATCCTTGAAATGACACAAAGCAAGACCGTTCTTCAGGTGGATATTCATGATAGTATATGATAGTGAAGATAAAACTGATAAAACATACGCAATCCAACAAACATATGGCAAGCGACGCAATCACCCTCTTCGCCAACCCGGCCAACCAAAGATCGACCCTCGACGCAATCCACCTCTGGTCTGGAGAAGAACCCTGGCTCCAGCAACAATTTACCTCGACTTTGACGAAGCTAAAGACGCTGGACATGACGCAAACCATCTACGGGGCTGGGGTCCCAGCAAAATTATGATGATACATGAGGGGTTCCTCGAACTCAGATGGAGTCAGATGGTGTTGCATTGTTTTGGTATCTTGCTTTTGATCAAGTGTGTCTTTCAAATTGAAATCCTTTTGTGCAAACCTTAACGTAGATAAAAATCACAATGACCATTCTCAGAGGCTGTTGGTTGGATCTTTAGGTAGGCATGGACTCCAATCATTAATCAATGCAGAATAAATCTATATCTATCTATATATTATTAGTCCCAGCAACCTCCAGGTTCGCAAGTGTTACAATCAGTTGGCATTACAGTACCAGTCCACAGTCTGTGATGATCGTAGTAGCTTCTTCATCTGATTCTTGATCATTCGAGCCCCTAGACCAATCATGGCTGCCCTTGCATACTTTTTCAAAACACTGATCTCTAGTGGAAAATTACATTCCTCCGTTTATGGCTAAAAGCCAACCCATGCAACCCTTGATTTACACTGCATCCACCAGTACGGGAAGGTCATCCCCTAATTCTGCTCCCCCCAATCTAGTGGCGGAAAAGTCAAGTGGCTGGAGCCTTCACAAATGGACCCTTGAATACACTCTTCACAACGACCATTCCATAGATATGTGCCTGGATGGTGCGGAGAAATTCATCAGATTGGACAGTGGAGGTGCAGGGGTGGGTGTGGCATAGTTCCATAGCAGGGTATGACGCACAATCTAGCACTTGTCTAATCCGAAAATGGGAGGTAAATGTCATGTCATGGATGTCATCTGCTCTGATCAAACGGTACCAGAGTAAAAGTACCCCCTGCCATCGTCCAGCCCTATGAACACCCACTTGCCTCAAAGAGCAATTGTGTGCCATTCCCTTCAAAAATGGCATAGTATTATAATGTTTCATAGCCACTCCAACTTTAGCCTCACTTCCTATCATTTCAATTTCCCATTCTCATCTTCACCCCTTGATCTGAGACCACCAATGCCGCGCTCGCACGCTGCCTGCAATGCAACCGCAGTAGGATTGGTTCACAGAACCCTGAACCTGAAGCCACGTCTCCTCACAAATGGAAGCAACCGAAATCGGGTCAGATGTTTTCAGCCCTCAAAAGTTCCATGTCAACCTACAAGTATCACACTGCATCCAGTGTTTAGAAAAGAAAATAACCCTAGCCGTATCATAATTACCATAAAATACAAGTCGGTGTATAAATAGGAAAAAAAGAACAGGTGTATCCAAAAACTCCATCGGTATAGAGCCCTTCCGAAGCAAAGCACCTGCTTCATATGATGCGTTGAAACCTCTTACGCAAATGGAGAACACCCATGCCCGAAGTAAAAATGGACATGAAAGCCATGAAACAAGGGGTATCGAACCAACAATCTTGGGCATGAAGTGAAACCAACAATTTGGACCAATACCCCATGCAGATCCACGTAAAGATGGAGGAATGCATATTTGAAATTTGCTTGCACAAAAGTAGAGCCCCCTGAAAAAGATAGGAACTAGACGACGGATGGCCCGAGAGCGTAGAGGAGCAGGTCTTCTCTTGTTAGTATGGAGACACCAGATGAGAAACAATATATTAAAGATGTGTTATAGGCAGTCGAGAAGAGGAGTATTAAGACAAAATAGCAGAAGTGCAACACAATAGTTTGCATCGCAAACACGCACAGACCCTTTTACGCACAGACGCTTGTACACACAAAAGCTTTCACACACAGAAGCTTTTACAAACAGACACTTTCACACACAGACCCTTTTACGCACAGACGCTTGTACACACAAAAGTTTTTACACACAGAAGCTTTTACACACAGACGCTTTTACACAGACACTTTTACACACAAAGCTTTTACACACACAGACGCTTTTACAGACAGAAGTTTTTACACACAGACGCTTTTACACACAGACGCTTTTACACACAGCGGCTTTTACACACAAACACTTTTACACACAAACACTTTTACACACAGACGCTTTTACACACAGACGCTTTTACACACAGACGCTTTGACACACAGACGCTTTTACACACAGACGCTTGTGCACACAGTCTTTTACACACAGACGCTTTTACACACAGACGCTTTTACACACAGACGCTTTTACACACAGACGCTTTTACACACAGAGGCTTTTACACTCAGAAGCTTTTACACACAGAAGCTTTTACACACAAACACTTTTACACACAGACGCTTTACACACAGACCCTTTTACACACAGACGCTTTACACACAGACCCTTTTACATACAGACTCTTTTACACACAGACGCTTTTACACACAGATGCTTTTGCACACAGAGACTTTTACACACAGGCGCTTTTACACACAGACGCTTTTACACACAGACGCTTTTACACACAGACGCTTTTACACACAGACGCTTTTACACACAGACGCTTTGACACACAGACGCTTTTACACACAGACGCTTTTGCACACAGTCTTTTACACACAGACGCTTTTACACACAGAAGCTTTTACACACAAACACTTTTACACACAAACACTTTTACACACAAACACTTTTACACACAGAGACTCTTACACACAGACGCTTTTACACACAGACGCTTTTACACACAGACAAGTCCGGCACAAGTAAAATCGCAATTTTTCCTCAGTTTTTGACGATCGACCCTCATTTCGTGCGAAAGGGTTGCTCGGGGACAAGTAAAATCGCAATTTCTCCTCAGTTTTTGACGATCGACCCTCATTTCGTGCGAAAGGGTTGCTTTAGGACAAGTAAAATCGCAATTTTTCCTCAGTTTTTGACGATCGCCCCTCATTTCGTGCGAAAGGGTTGCTCCGGCACAAGTAAAATCGCAATTTCTCCTCAGTTTTTGACGATCGACCCTCATTTCGTGCGAAAGGGTTGCTCGGGGACAAGTAAAATCGCAATTTTTCCTCAGTTTTTGACGATCGACCCTCATTTCGTGCGAAAGGGTTGCTCCAGCACAAGTCAAATCGCAATTTTACCTCAGTTTTTGCCGATCGACCCTCATTTCGTGCGAAAGCGTTGCTCCGGCACAAGTCAAATCGCAATTTTACCTCAGTTTTTGCCGATCGACCCCTCATTTCGTGCGAAAGGGTTGCTCCGGCACACGAAAAATCGCAATTTTACTTCAGTTTTTGCGGATCGACCCTCATTTCGTGCGAAAGCGTTGCTCCGGCACAAGTAAAATCGCAATTTTACCTCAGTTTTTGCAGATCGACCCTCATTTCGTGCGAAAGGGTTGCTCCGGGGCAAGTCAAATCGCAATTTTACCTCAGTTTTTGCCGATCGACCCTCATTTCGTGCGAAAGGGTTGCTCCGGGACAAGTCAAATCGCAATTTTACCTCAGTTTTTGCCGATCGACCCTCATTTCGTGCAAAAGGGTTGACGTTTCGTGACTCGCCGCCGGCACCACCCTCGGCCTTAAGAGAGAAAGATAAAAAGAAGGCATGAGAGAGAAGGTGAGCAGGTGTGAAGATAAGAAGATGTGAAGATGAGCAGATGTGAACATGAGCAGATGTGAAGATGAGCAGATGTGAAGATGAGCAGATGTGAAGATGAGAAGATGGGAAGGTGTGAAGATGAGCAGATGTGAAGATGAGCAGATGTGAAGATGAGAAGATGTGAAGATGAGCAGATGTGAAGATGAGCAGATGTGAAGATGAGCAGATGTGAAGATGAACAGATGTGAAGATGAGAAGATGTGAAGATGAACAGATGTGAAGATGAGAAGATGAGATACAGATGTGAAGATGAGCAGATGTGAAGATGAGCAGATGTGAGAGAAGATGTGAGAGAAGAGGTGAGGATGAGCAGATGTGAGCAGATGTGAAGATGAGCAGATGTGAAGATGAGCAGATGTGAAGATGAGCAGATGTGAAGATGAGAAGGTGTGAAGATGAGCAGATGTGAAGATGGGAAGGTGTGAAGATGAGAGGATGTGAAGATGAGCAGATGTGAAGATGAGAGGATGTGAAGATGAGAGGATGTAAAGATGAAAAGATGTGAAGATGAGAGGATGTAAAGATGAGAGGATGTAACGATGAAAAGATGTGAAGATGAGAGGATGTGAAGATGAGATGTGAAGATGAGAGGATGTGAAGATGAGATGTGAAGATGAGAAGATGTTTGACAGACCCCCACTATTGGAAGAACCCTGCGCTCAGACGCTCTCGGGAAAAAGAGAACCCCTACTAATCGAAAGGTGGTTTTTGTATGGAAACCCCCTCAACAATTGTTTTGAAAAACACGATGCCTTAAACCCACCTAGTTTCATCCGTGCTGTCCTTTCCCTGCGCAACCACGGCTTGGCTGGTGGTCCACTTCTCTTCTTGCCCTGTCCCGGCACCGCAAATAAAGCACTCGGTCCTGAGCCACCCACAGTCGTTGAGTTGGACGTCCATCCAGCTACATATTCTGAATGGCTGAGCAAGATGAGTTGTGAACCCCCCAAGAATGGATCAAGATCAGAAAGCTTTCTGGACAGCTTTCCAAGCCCAACGGATAAACATTCAAAGACCATGAAAGGGTAGAGGCGAAAAGACAAAATAACCCAAATTCTTCACACTGCTCATTTCTCAAATACTCACCGTAGTACAAGGATGAAATCAAACAAACATGCTGTACCTGTGTGATGTCATAATTTGTTTGCAAAAACAAGTTGAATTCACATGTCTGATGCCCAGCCACATAACTGCCTATCCCAGACTGTTTGCACCAAAATACGTTTATCATTCCAATTGCAGGGACAGAAAAGGAATTCAACACAACTAAGAAATATTTGCACCATCGACTCGCACAAACAAGAGGCATTCCAGTATCATTCGCATACCTCGGCGAAAAACCGGATCCCTCGCGGTGAGTGGCGGGGATGGCGGCCGAGGGAAAATGGATGTTCATCCTGACTCATCCTGACTCGATCAGGTGTCATCTCTGGTGAAACCACTAAGCAACATCTAATGCTACTGCTCTGCAGGACCCTTCCGAAAAGTAACATCTTGAGGGGTTTTGGGCTGAGGCTTGAGAGCTATTCAGTGCCACTGGAATTGTTTGAAAGGCAGTTTGAGAGCCATTAAGTTGGTTACAGCGCTATTCAACTGTTTTTAGTGCTATTGACTGTTGTTTCCCACTATTTAAGCAAGGGAGTGACCCTTTTGCACCTGCACATGGGGTACCACCGGAATCTTTTCTCAGCTTGGGCAAGGCAAGATGCTCGCCCAAGGGACACAGTGTGCAAGCCATAGACCCGGTCTGACATCACAAGAAATTGGACAGTCTGGGACCGGGAACGTGAACAATATATACCATGCGGATGGCTTTCTGACCTATCAAAT
This sequence comes from Cladocopium goreaui, assembly GCA_947184155.2. Taxonomy (NCBI): domain Eukaryota; class Dinophyceae; order Suessiales; family Symbiodiniaceae; genus Cladocopium; species Cladocopium goreaui. The sequence goes on along the minus strand of CAMXCT020000200.1, from coordinate 257,069 downwards.
TAACATATTTCACTAATGATAATTATATGAGTACATCATATTATTTACATAACATGTGTATATATATATATATGACTATGTATATATATATGACTATGTGTATATATATATATGTATTATAACGTATGGATCAGAGGTATGGAACAGAGGTATGGAACGGATCCTTCAAACAGGTATGGAACGGGGGTATGGAACGGGGGTATGGAACGGGGGTATGGAACGGGGGTATGGAACGGGTGTGGTCCCGGACCTTGTTCCGGACCTTATAATTTGACTTGCACCCATATATTGACAATATATGTGTATATTATATATATATCTGGCCAGAGGTTAAGGAAGTCAAAAAGTGACAAGATGTTTTTTGGGAATATTCATTGGATTCCATCCACAACCGCTATTGTTTCAACATGATTCCAATAATTCATGTTCATTATTATCGAACTTCGGTAATTTATGATCCTTATGTAATATCATCGGTATTCTTTATTATGATGATTAATCTGGATTGAGAAAATATCGTATGTAATATCTTGGCATGAGGACATTTAGAATTCATAATAATAAGATCAGAGGTCCTAATGAGTTTACTCAAGATGATTTTATGAATGGGAAAATAAACGGTTCATTTTCCCTTAGCAATTCCATAGGGCTATATTATAAGGCTATAATTATAAGAATAACGTTTTAATATCAGGAAAATGAACCGTTCATTTTCTCTACATAGCCCATTAGGGTAAATTAATGAATGCCCTGGCAAATTCATTAATAAATTAATGAACACAACCAATTGTGGAATCACCCCATAAATTTTAAACCTATTATAGTATAATTAAAAAATAAGTATGGGAAATAATATAACCCCCGACTGCCACCGCCGCTGGCTGCCGCTGCTGTGGCGCCCGGCGGCTTCTGGAGCCACCGCCGGGGCCTCAGCGGTTGCAGCGATCCTCCTCCTTCTCCTCCTTCTCCTCCTTCTCCTCCGTCTCCTCCTTCTCCTCCTTCTCCTCCTTCACCTCCTTCTCCTCCTTCACCTCCTCCTCCTCATCATCATCATCGTCATCATCATCATCATCGTCATCATCATCAACGTCATCATTATCATCATCACCATCGTCATCACCATCATCATCATCATCATCATCACCATCATCATCACCATCATCAGCATCATCATCAACATCATCATCATCATCATTATGATGACCACCATCAGCATCATCATCATGATCATCACCATCATCATCACCATCATCATCAGCATCCTCATCACCATCACCATCACCATCATCATCACCATCATCATCACCATCCTCATCAGCATCCTCTTCCTCCTCCTCCTCCTCATCATCATCATCATCATCAGTTTCCCCTTCATCTTGCCCTGGCTAGAAGAGTCCCTTAGGCCAAGCCAATGGCATATCTTTTTGATAGATTTATTTCTATTTGGTTTCGATGGATTGGATGACTAGCAATTTTTATTGAATTTACGTCGTAATCTCAAATTAGTCAACTACTATGGCCAGACCTTAGTGCCTTGCGATGCCTTTGTAGGGATTGCCATTGTGACACCCTGGGCTCCGATACTGTTATGCTCGATCAATGGGAATCAAACTGACAATTTGTTTGGCCCAGTAAAGAATCCTGGTCCTAATTGAATGGAGTGGCATTAGACACTTGGTTCGACTACATGACTTTGGGGGCTTGCTGATAGAAAACCGCGTTGGGATTGGGGGTTGGAATTATTCAACCAACTTACCTGGCACCCATGAAATCCTTAATCACAATGGTTGAATACTTTTAGACTTGTCTCTTGCCAGATAAACCATTGCTTTTTTACTGCCGCCAATGGGCCTCCAGTCAGGATAACCACATTTTGGACACCCCATAATCATACAGTGTAATTTGAATATAGCATGGGTTAAACAGCTCCTCAATTAAAATATTCCCATAACAATTTTTTGCAAGTATCACACCACGGGTGAGCCCATGGGATTCCACACATCATTGCCTGCTCTCTGGACCTGCTCGCTGGGTTGAATGGATTGGGAATTGAACAGGATTTCTTCAGG